>CAEFZX010002132.1:0-92821 GCA_903066825.1 Alfaro cultratus | reverse complement strand
GGCCGGAGATTGGCAAGATGACCATGGAGGTGAAGAGGAGCTGAAAACTCATTTTAACTGCTAAATGCTTTTATTTAAAAAAAAAAACTAAACATTTTTATTCATCTCTTCAGCTTTATTTTTTTTGTTTCTTTTCTTACTGTAAGATGTTGGAGGAAAAAAAAAGTGAAGTTCTTCATGATCAACAAAGTGACAGATCAGAGGAGAGAATGGAAATGTAATTCAGTTTTTATTGTTTGCCCAGCTCTAAACACTCCTGTGGAGTTTTTTTTTTTTTTTTTTTTTACACTTATTGGTTCCCATGACAAAGATTTGTAAAAATTTTGTAAATAAATTATTTTAATTTGGGGGCATTTATTCTTTTGGGACAAAATCTCAGGGTAAGAATCATTACTTGTTCTTGACAAGTAATGATGAGAAAATGAGAAGCATGACCACCAAAAAATTTATTTGTGCAAAATAAAAGAGTGCAATTATATGCCGGAGCGTGTAATAAACAAACAACTCCAACCCCAACCTGTAGCTGTACTCCAGTTCTGCATTAAAGTTGTGTTGCAATAAAAAAAAATAAAAATTAACATTAGAGCCAAGGCCGTAGTGAATGAATGAAAATTATTCATTGTCTGTTCAGGTTTTTAAAACAACATGTAACATTTTAAGTATTAAAATGCCTTTATTTTTTCGTCATAGCTGTCAGACCTGAGTTTCTCTTCACAGTATCACTTTGGTCACTCATTGTTACAAAATCTATTACAATTTATAAATGTTATTTATTTTAGTTTTCCCCTCTATGTAATGTATTAATGTGATGTTTTGTAGCCAGTTAGCAAACTCAAACCCAACTAATTATAATTCCTTCATTCATTCCTTCACAGACATTCGTGCTTATTGGCACAAATGAAATTACATGATTTCAACATTATTAAAATAAAATTAAATGTGTGCAGTATTTTCTTCTCAGCAGGTTGCAGCTGCCTGTTTGTTTTATCTGGACGTTTTGGAGCACTGCTTCGTAGAGGAACCCCATCGGTCAGCCAGCAGGAATGGGTTGAGGTGACAGTACTGAAAAGAATAGTTAATAACTGTGGTCACATTATTACGCAGCCTGTAGGATAATATTTCAGCTTTTTTTTTGTCACATTAAATGTTTAAAATCATAAAACACCTTTTATGAATACAGAATACAGTTTTTGAAATACGGCCTGACAAGGATGATTATTTATCTTTAAGTCGTGGGCTAAAATTCCACCACAAAGCTGTTTAGTCATAAAATGGATAGTAAAAATAATGACGATATACATTTAGACAACAAAGTCTAAAACATGTTTTCTTGATGCACTATGGACCTAGAATGATAGATTTACAGCATTTAACCAAAACAAACTCATACTCTGAGTTACCTGTGGTGCTGGCTCACAATCAGACTTATGTTCATCCAACATCCTCACTGTAAAATCCGAAGAGAATCTGGAAACCTGGATAATTTCTGCCATCTCTGCGCCTACCTCCACTTCCACATCTTTCTGTACAGAAAAAACAAAACAAACAAACCCTTGTTATTAATGCAGAATCTGATACCTATTTTTGTTTTGTGCGACTAGCATCTTGTTAATAAATGTTAGAGTAAATATCGACAACACAGCTTTTTTTTTGCCTCCTCACCCTGAAACAGTGCAAGGAATCAAAGTCCAGCTGATCTGGAAAGTCGGGAATGGTTCCCTTGTAGATCACAGCAGAACTTGACCTCCCTGGTTGCTGCGGCAACTTAAAGAGCCGGTAGGTTCCTGAGGCATACCTGATGTCACCTGAAAAACGAAGAGCTTAGAGGAGTTTCGGTGCTGCCTAAAGTTTCCTGTTACTACCTGCTTTTTCCTTGAGTTGGATGTTGTGGACCTCGATATGGCTTGCTGAGACCAGACGTGGAGTGCTGAAGCCCACACTGTGGGCCAGTGAGACGAGATCTTTCCAGAACAGAGAGCCACCCATTCCCTCACCTGGAACAGCAGATGAATGTGATTCTAACCAGTGGAGTTTTGCATGCGACGATTCACGTTGGTTCCTCTGAAGTGTTGTAACTTTACCCCACAGAACTGGATCCTGCTTCATGTGGTCTGGAATGACACTGCTGGCATACATGTCACTGAAGTACAGCTCCCCTCCATCCTGTTAAAAAGGAGGAAGAGTTTGAAATATAAAGCAGAGTCAAGTTGTACACATTAATGCGGTAACTCTTTAAACTAACCTTCAGAACATCGTAGGCTTGTTGTAGCACTGCTCTTTTATCAGGACAGAGACAGATCACACAGTTGGAGCTGAAAAAAAGAGATTATCCTCTGTTATCAATCAGATCACTTTAATTGGCTAAAAGGATCAAAGCTAAACTCTTAACCTACATCAGGATATCCATCGAGTCTCTTTGTATCCCTGCTTCACAGAGCTTTTCCATGTATCCCTGGATAAATGAGACATTGGGCTCCTCGTAGCCGAACTTCTTCTGATGATACTTGACAAATTGGCGGGATGCCATGATCTGCAAAAACATGGCCGAATCAGCTGCAGCGAAAGTACAGGGAGGAGGCGCGACGGGCTCAGATGAGTGCATCTTACCAGCTGCTCTGTCATATCGATGCCCGTCACGTGTCCACTCGGCCCAACAAGTTTGCTGAATGCAAAACAATCTCGTCCCGATCCACTACCGAGGTCCAGAACTCTGCAGCCCTCAAGCTTCGCTGGGAACGGAAGGCCGCATCCGAAGAATCTGGGAAAGTGTATTAGTGATCAAATTATAGAGTGCCTTATTTATATCCCTTGATCTTTTCCACATGTTCCCTTCAAAATTACAAATACTGTATTTTATTGGGATGTTTTGTGAGAGACCAGTAAAAGGTAATGCATGAAGGTGAAGTGGGCTTAAGAGAGTAGCTTTCAAACTTTTCACACAAATGACAAATCTGAAAAGTCTGTTGTGCATTTGTATTCGGCCCACCCGCATCAGTACTTTGTTGAACTGCCTGTTGCTGCAATTACACTTGCAAGTTCTTTGGGATTTCTCGTTTTATATAATAAAGCTCATTGATACAGAATGTTCCCATAAAAATGCATTGTCATCACTACTTGGATTTAAGCAGGAGTACCTTTTGATGACTTCAGGGTGAATCAGATTTAGGGCTTCTGTTAAACTCCTTGGCAGGTTGCTGCAGGCCAAACTGCAGGAAGTAGCACTAGTTTGCAAGTCACAGGAGGACTCCAGGCGACAGCCATAGTACTTCTGAATGGGTACATAATTTTTAATACATACATTATTTTAAACATCCTATTGGTTGCAATATTTATGCAAATGAAGCTAAAGTTGAATTAAAGTTACAGGTTTATTTAGTGTTTGATTTAATTTTGCTTCAAATTATCACAACCAAATAAATGACATTAGTAAAATGAATGTAAAAATCGTTAAATTAAATTTATGTACCATGAAAATGTCTATATTAATTTGCAGATTCACAAAGTAAAACTTTCAAAGGAAACAAACCCTCCACTGTAATAAGAATCAAACGGCAACAAGCAGCTATTATGTCCGCAAAACATTTGGAAAACTGTTCAATGAAATGAGGACAAAGTTGCTCGGAGTCTGATTCGCAATAAACACTAAAATACCTTCAGATTCTCCCGCACGTCGTCACTTTTCAACATTCTGGTTTAAAACCACAATCACAAACTTCCAGAACAAGAGCAGCACTGGGCAATAAAACTCACATTGAGGTCAGAACAGCTCCTTTTCCGCCTTCACTTTTCAGAATAAAAGCTCCAACACATACGTAATTTTCTTATAAAATATTGTAAAATAAAAAAATTAAAAATAGAAATACTGCGTTATGATGATTCCATCAGTAAATGTAAGTAAGAAAACATTTTGATTAAGAGCACTTTAGAGTTTTTTTTTGTAATATCTACCTAGTTGAAAGAAAAAATTAAAGAGATGTATATTAATGTTTTCCTCATTTCTGGTGGCATATAGAACTTTATTGTCACTCTGTAGCACTGCAAATGTTTTTGTGCTTCCACTTCCCCGATGTGCGTCAGAAGAATAATAACAACATGAAAGAACTAAGAAATCGTAAATAGATTAAAAAAGAAAGAATAAAACACCGATTTATTAAATATATAATATACCGAATTAAAAAGCGCATGTAAAAGGTCCTGCTCCTCATAAATATTTTATAGATGAACCAATACGTTTGTTTTGCATATAGATTAGCCGCATTTTGTAACAAAATCGTAATCGTAATAATTTTTTTAAAAAGAGTTACATTAAAACGCTTTTTGTTGTCATAACAAAAGATTTTTTTTGATTGCTTTAATAAGGTTGTACGCCTGTGTAAATAGTAAAACTCTAATGAGTCCTACTTATTACAGTTTTCCTTTGTTTTGTTTTTTTTTGTCTGGTTGAAATGTAATGTAACCTCCTTCAAGCCGGTGTGATATGCACTCCAAGACCGTGGGGGGCAGTACTGTACCGGAAGTCAAATCTGCATTCTCAAAGCAGCGCTCCTTCTACGTTTGCGCTTCTTTTCGGCGTAGAAGGGATCTCGTCGCGTTTTCACAGTCGCTCGATTTTGCGTAAGTGGTATCTGAGAATTCCTCTGAGCTGCGTTAATCGTGTGGATACCGTCGTGCGCGAGTTCAGCTCGTTGCGACGCTGAAGCGGAAAAAAGCACTATACGGTTGGACACGAATTGGGAGATATGTTATAGAAGCTTTTATTGACTGGTCAGAAGCTGTTCTAACACAACAACTGCACTTGGTGCGAAGGTATCGAGGTTTGTAGTCTTTAATTAACTTTTTTTTGTTACTTAACATGCAGCCGTTAGCCACTTTCCAATCGTTAGCATCAAGCTAGCATTTAACTTGCAACATGTTGGGCCTGCGGTTAGTTATCTAAATACCGACATTGATTTGCAGCAAAGTAAATGTTTAGTCGTTTTTAGCTTACAAACATTAAATTGAGATAAATTTGCAAGCTATTACCTGGTGATGTTACCGTTTTATTTCTGGTTGTATACATGGTTTGTATGTGCGCCGCCTGATGAAGCCGTGTTGAGCTAACCAAATTAGCAAGGTCCGCAAAAAGGAAGCTACTGTTTTTCTTTTCAGCTTGATGCTAGACAAAGTGATAACTTTAAAATAAATTCATAGTGTAATGTAATTTAGTGTTCTGTTGTCTCTAAACTAACGCCTGGAGTTTCGACTTTTAAATTAGTTATGAGTATTAGAATGGAATCATTTTAATTAATTGGAGGAAAATGCAGACACAAAGACTGCTGTGAAACAACTAAAATAAATAGGTGCTTGGATTTACTTATGTCCTTGATTTATTTAAAATTAGGGGCGTTGGCAAAATTTGCAAAAGCTATGTGTCAGTACAAACTACTCTATTTGAAAGAGTATTTAAAAAACTTTCAATTAATTACATAATATGTGCAATTGAATAAGATATTTCGAGCCTTTAAAAAATAAAATTCTGTGATAATTTATGCCCCTAATTTAATTTAAAAACTCTGTACAACTCTCGGCAAAAATACTTAATTTCAGGAACCTAGCAAGAAAGGCAACACCAAGTACATTCATCAATAATTTAATAGAGTTCAGCTTATTTGATTATTTAATTTGTGTTAAATAATCAAAACCCAGTCATGATATGTGATCATTTTGCCTTTTAACCTTTTGTTTTGATCAGTGAGGCACCATGGCAGCTGCCTTTCCCTACAGAGGAGTCCCTCCAGGGATGCCATCAGGTGTGCCTCCAGGAGTACCTCCGGTTGTCCCTCCTGGTGTTCCACCAGGCGTACCCCCTGTTATTCCCCCTCCAGCGCCTGTTCCAGATTACATGTCTGAGGAAAAACTCCAGGAAAAAGGTTTCTTTTTTTATTTTGTTTGTTTGTTTTTTTCCCCCAGAAAATATTACATCAAATCTAGACTGGTTTCACTTTCTGAATATTTGTAAAATAATTATTAAAATGTTTGATAACTAATGGTGTTTCCAGCAAGGAAATGGCAGCAGCTGCAGGCCAAACGCTATGCAGAGAAAAGGAAGTTTGGCTTTGTGGATGCCCAGAAGGAAGACATGCCTCCTGAGCACGTCCGCAAGATCATAAGGGACCATGGAGACATGACCAATAGAAAGTTTCGCCATGACAAAAGAGTCTACCTAGGGTAAAACCAAATATTACTTTTGTATTGTTGCAGAGTTTTTCTGAAGTTTTTTTTAACTTACTGAAGTTACAATTTAAAACGACACTGAGGTTTTCCCCTTCTTATGCTGATTGATAACTTGGACTTCAGCTTCTCTGGATCTGATTGCATTTATTTGTTCTTGTGCAGCGCTCTGAAGTACATGCCTCACGCAGTGCTGAAGCTTCTGGAAAACATGCCGATGCCCTGGGAGCAGATCAGAGACGTCCCTGTGCTCTACCACATCACAGGAGCCATTTCCTTTGTGAATGAAATCCCTTGGGTCATAGAGCCTGTCTACATTGCCCAGTGGGGGTGAGAGATTTGGGCATCCGTGTTCTCATTTTGTGCCCTTTTTGTTAAATTGTTTACTTGAAAGATGTGTGCGTGTCTTGTTTTCTTTTTTTTAAATATGTATATATTAAACATTGCGTTATTCCCCACAAAATGTCAGCACCATGTGGATCATGATGCGTCGTGAGAAGCGTGATCGACGACACTTCAAGAGGATGCGCTTTCCTCCGTTTGATGATGAAGAGCCACCGCTGGACTACGCAGACAACATCCTGGATGTGGAACCTCTGGAGGCCATTCAGATGGAGCTCGATACTGAGGAAGATTCTTCAGTCGTGGAGTGGTTCTATGAGCACCAGCCCCTCAAAGATAATCCCAAGTGAGTCTTCGTTTCGTTAAAGTTTTAAATTCAGCTGCAGTTTGACGTAAAATCTTAAAACATTTTGACGTTTATCTTTCAGGTTTGTGAATGGCACCACCTACCGTCGCTGGCAGTTCACGCTCCCCATGATGTCGACACTGTATCGCCTGGCCAATCAGCTTCTAACGGATTTAGTGGACTTTAATTACTTTTATCTGTTTGACCTGAAGGCCTTCTTCACTTCAAAAGCTTTGAACATGGCCATCCCAGGAGGACCAAAGTTTGAGCCACTTGTCAGAGACATTAATCTTCAGTAAGTAGCTTCTACTAAGCCCAGACTGTTTATTGTTGTGTTGTGGACTGTGAACCTAAAATTTATAATCGAGTGTCATTAATTAATCAAAAACATTTCAGTGAAGTTGTTTGCTTCATCTGTAGCCAGAGATGGAAATTACAATTTTCTTTCAACAGCCCATGTTGCAGGAAGAAAAGTTTCACAGACAACTCAAACATTTTCATCATTTGTCTTTGTTGCAGAAAAACAAAGCATTCAAGGCATTTTCTAGTTCATAGAGTATGAATTATATTTCCCTCTCAAATGTTTACAAATTTGTTTACAGTTATTGAGAGAAGCCACAGATAAACACTAAGATTTTCTCAAAAGGTAAAATTCACGTTTTTGTTTTTTTTTGTCAGCAAGACCTTAGATCAGGGCTTTAGACTGGGGTTGGGTGTGAATTAAGTCAACTTCAGCATTGTGGTGCTTCATGGTTTGTAGAACATGCAACCCATCCAGGTGAAATGTTAAAAGAATTCAGAAAAAGAATGAGATGTAAAATGTACGGAGGCCCTCACCGCTCATTTTTAGCTGTTTGTTTGCTTTGCAGGGATGAAGACTGGAACGAGTTCAACGACATCAACAAAATTATCATCCGGCAGCCCATCAGGACCGAGTACAAGATTGCGTTCCCCTACTTGTACAATAACCTGCCGCACCATGTGCACCTTACCTGGTGAGAACTAAACAATAATTTGTTTGTTGAAACAAAGGCATATTTGACTGCATTCTTCTCTTTTGTTGAAACATAAATTTTGCTACGATTTATGTATTGTGCTAGTTAGGTTCTTATATCTGTTTTTCTGCAGGTACCACACACCCAATGTGGTATTTATCAAGACTGAGGACCCAGATCTTCCAGCATTCTACTTTGATCCGTTGATCAACCCCATTTCTCACAGACATTCGGTCAAGGTTTGTGGTTTATCGTCTTTGTTTTGCTCTGGATGATAAATAAATCAGCGCTTTATTAAGAGGTCCTCTTACAAAGGCGCACTTGCATTGGCCTGCTTGCATGTGCGTAACAACAAGGGGAATATTAACATGAACGGTGACTATCTTATTCCTGTCTGCAGCTGCAGAGTACTCCTCGTCATTCAGACATTCCTTTTTATTATAATTTCACCTTTTTCTCTTGAGTTTTTTTTTTTTTTTAAAGTCAGAAACCGTTATAACAAATTTCTTAATTCTTATTCTCCCTCAGAGCCAGGAGCCTCTCCCTGATGATGATGAGGAGTTTGAGCTTCCAGAGTTCGTGGAGCCGTTCCTTAAAGAGACGCCGCTCTACACTGACAACACAGCCAATGGCATCGCTCTGCTTTGGGCCCCCAGACCTTTCAACCTGCGTTCTGGCCGCACAAGGCGCGCCATCGATATCCCCCTGGTCAAAAACTGGTGCGCTAACAACCATTGTGTTTTAAAGAAGAAAAAAAGGTTTCGATTCAGCTCATATAATATATTTTTTGAGAAACTTGAAACTAGTGTGAATTATTTTTCAGGTACCGAGAGCATTGCCCTGCAGGACAGCCGGTGAAAGTACGTGTGTCGTACCAGAAACTGCTGAAGTACTACGTACTCAACGCCCTTAAACACAGACCCCCCAAGGCTCAGAAGAAGAGGTGACCATCAGTTGCCATCACTTTGATTTCTTGTTAATTTGTCATCTCAATTTGAAGCAATGTAATTGCCATTTGTTATTTTGTTTAAAGTTTTTGTCTGCTGCTTTTCAGGTACCTGTTCCGCTCCTTTAAGGCAACAAAGTTCTTCCAGTCCACCAAGCTGGACTGGGTGGAGGTGGGGCTACAGGTCTGCAGGCAGGGTTACAACATGCTCAATCTGCTCATTCATCGCAAGAACCTCAACTACCTGCATCTGGACTACAACTTCAACCTGAAGCCGGTCAAGACGCTCACCACAAAGGTGCAGTTTCCTGCACAGATCCATCTATCTTATCAGTGTTTTATGGAATGTTTGGAGCGTAGTGAGATCTGGTGGAGTTTGTTGAATTCTACAGTATTTTGTGTAAACTGTGGCGTTGTACATGTTTCTACCCTACAGGAGAGGAAGAAGTCCAGGTTCGGTAACGCCTTCCATCTGTGCAGAGAGGTTCTACGTCTGAGCAAGCTGGTGGTGGACAGCCATGTGCAGTACAGACTGGGAAATGTCGATGCCTTTCAGGTGTGTTTTAAAGGTTTCCTTATTTGTCCGCATTAATTGGAAGTTTAAACTGTAAACTGGATTATCCACTTTTCTAGATGCACATTTTCAGCCACATCTGTGCACAATTGGTGCAGTTTAATTACTTGAAATACCAAAAGAAAGTACTTTCGTTTTGGACTGGACTTTCTCTGCTATCTTGCAACTAGAATTCTAATTTATTGACACATTTTTAGAAAATTGTAGCAGCTTTCAATGTAAAACTTTGGCATGTTCTGGTATGAGAAACCAGCGCCTAAGCTTTGTTTGATTTGGTCTTTTTAGTTGTTTGATGGTGATCTTATTCTTGATTTTGTCTGTTTGGTAGCTGGCTGATGGTCTGCAGTACATCTTTGCACACGTGGGACAGCTGACGGGCATGTACCGCTACAAGTACAAGCTGATGAGACAAATCCGCATGTGCAAAGACCTGAAGCACCTCGTCTACTACCGCTTTAACACTGTGAGTAAACGCACCATGTAGTTCCAGTGTTTCTGAAAACAAGGTATTTTTAATATCAAGAATATCAACTATGGAGATTCTTTATACTCTAATTCGTGTGTGATCAGGGTCCTGTGGGCAAAGGACCAGGCTGTGGCTTCTGGTCTGCTGGCTGGAGAGTGTGGCTCTTCTTCATGCGGGGGATCACTCCGCTGCTGGAGAGGTGGCTCGGGAACCTGCTGGCCAGGCAGTTCGAAGGTCAGGCATCCTTCTAACCTTTGATTGCTGTTGTGCACACATTCAGATTTTATAGATGAGGAAATGTGTGAGCAACACCAAAATACTGTTAAATTTCTTCAACAGGACGTCATTCCAAGGGCGTGGCCAAGACTGTGACCAAACAGCGCGTGGAGTCGCACTTTGACCTGGAGCTGCGTGCTGCAGTGATGCACGACATCCTGGATATGATGCCTGAAGGCATCAAACAGAACAAGGCCAGAACCATCCTGCAGCACCTCAGTGAGTCCTGGAGGTGCTGGAAGGCCAACATCCCATGGAAGGTCAGTGTTTCATAGACATGGCTGGGGTTGCAAGGTAATTTGCAAGATATACAAGAGTTTAAAAAAAACAAACAAAATCTGCTGTTGCTGATTTCAGTGTGTTTCCGATAGTGTTCAAGAACTATAATATACCAGAATTAAAATGAATGAAAATGCTGGCAAATTATTCAACCTGAATAAATCGTACAGATCCAGTGTTAGTTTTAAAACTCTAACCAAGTTTTATAGCAGGTTGGAACCTGAATATGATAAACGGCGTATCTTTGTGTAAATCCAATCAGCCTTCCTAGTATGTCATTAACGTTTCTGCCTTGTAGCCTGAATGAATGGACTGCCCTTATTTGATAACTTATTTGACTTAATTTTGAACACCTTACTGATGCTTAAAAATTTTTTACTGAGTAAAAGTATCCACACTAAAATCCCAACTGGCCGTATAGGACGATCTTGAGTTCGCAAGTGAGGAAAAATTCAGGTAAAAATTATCCGACCCAATTATCTCCACATTTCTCACTCCTCATTATCCAAATTGAATTTGTCATTTGAGAAACTTCTCCTTCAAAAACATTTTTTTAAATCTGACAGTATGTTGACTAATATGAACTTTTGCGTTGTTACTCCTAACATTCTGCATCATGTTAAGAACCTTGTGATTATTTTGAGTACATAAGCACATTTTTATGTACTACAACAATGAATAAAATAGGTAATTTCCCCCCAAACTTGTTAGGTGCCCGGTCTCCCGACTCCCATTGAGAACATGATCCTGCGATACGTGAAGGCCAAAGCTGACTGGTGGACCAACACGGCTCACTACAACAGAGAGCGAATTCGCCGCGGAGCCACTGTGGACAAAACGGTGTGCAAGAAGAACCTGGGCCGGCTGACCCGTCTGTACCTGAAGGCTGAGCAAGAGAGACAGCACAACTATCTGAAGGTAACCTCACTTTGTTTCTTCTCACGTTTGTACTCACTCATTGGGTAAATGAGTTTCTGACAGACTCCTCAGTTAGAAAACAGGTCAGATAACTTATTTTGAAGTCCTCTTACAAAGGCGCACTTGCATTGGTCAGCTTGCCTGTGCGTAAGAACTGGAGGAATATGAAATTGAATGGTGGATTTTATATCGCTGGCCGCATGAGCGATTGGCTTCTTCACTGTTCATATATTCAAAAGATATTTACAACCTAGTGCATTGATTAGTAGCAGATATCCAAAAATATTTCGGTGAAAGTTTTGTTTTCACTAAAATGGATCTTGATTTGTGTATTTTCTGCCTCCAGGACGGACCTTACATCACTGCAGAAGAGGCTGTGGCCATTTACACAACCACTGTGCACTGGCTGGAGAGTCGGCGCTTCTCTCCCATACCTTTCCCCCCACTTTCCTACAAACACGACACCAAGCTGCTGATCCTGGCTCTGGAGAGGCTCAAAGAGGCATACAGGTAATTTCATTTCATGACGATCATCAACTATATATAATTTTGTTTTCTGACTCAGCGTTTAATATTTTTTCCATGTATGTTTTTGTGTCTGGCAGTGTGAAGTCTCGTCTGAATCAGAGTCAGAGGGAGGAGCTGGGGCTGATAGAGCAGGCCTACGACAACCCGCATGAGGCGCTTTCCAGGATCAAACGTCACCTGCTCACACAGAGAGCTTTCAAAGAGGTCAGCACAAAGAAATGTGGAGACAGTTTAGAAATGTTTCTTCCTTAAGGCAGGAAGCTTCAAGCTCAAAATGTTAAAAAAAAATTGTAGAATTATGGTCAGTGTGTGAAGGGTAAGAAAGAACAAATAGTTTCCTGTAAAATAGTTTCAAAGTCAATCTTGATATCTTTCTAGACCAAAACTTAAATGTAATTTGGAAAAAGTTTTGTTACTATGTGTGATTTCTTTTGTCAGACTTTGAGTATTTCCTTTTTGTGCAGGTTGGTATCGAGTTCATGGACTTGTACAGCCACCTCGTGCCTGTGTACGATGTGGAGCCCTTGGAGAAGATCACAGATGCGTACCTGGACCAGTACCTGTGGTATGAGGCAGACAAGAGGCGACTTTTCCCTCCCTGGATCAAACCAGCTGACACTGAACCTCCACCGCTTCTGGTCTACAAGTGGTGCCAAGGTGATGTTCACATCAGGCTTTCAGAACATCAGAGCCCTGGAGTCTTAAATCATTTTTTCAATGTAGATAAATAATTTTAACTATTTACATTTTCATACTTTATTCCATGCTTCATTAGATGAAGAAATTCTTTTTTTATTTTTTTTTTTTATTTTTTTATTTTTTTATTTTTTTTATCTTTTCACCTAACATTGTTATACCATGTCAGGATTAGGTAGCTAGTAAAGCTTTACAGTAAGACATTTTGATTGTAATGCAAGATAAACATATTCTGGATTTCGGAAAAAATATTGATCTTTGAACTGTGCTAATGTAAGTTTGTTCAAACTGCATAATCCGTCTTCAGCTTTGTGCTATTTTGTGAGAACATAAAGCTACATAAGTTTTCTGCTGAAATGTAAAAATTGCTAGAAAAATAAAAAAATTTGTAGATGTAAAAAGAGTCAAAGATTTAGGTTTTAAAATTTGTAGAACCCTGTAATAGTTCATAAATATTTCTTTAACGAGCTTTAATAGCGTGTCTTATTGCTCCTCAGGCATCAACAACTTGCAGGACGTGTGGGAAACAGCTGAGGGCGAGTGCAACGTGATGCTGGAGTCTCGCTACGAGAAAATGTACGAGAAGATCGATCTGACTTTGCTCAACAGGCTGCTGCGTCTTATCGTTGACCACAACATTGCTGATTACATGACAGCCAAGAACAACGTGGTGATAAACTACAAGGTAACCCTGTTCACTGATTCTTTTAGGACATGGTTGCCAATTAGGTACTGGAAGATGAGTTAAATGCTTTTATCTCTTCTGTAGGACATGAACCACACCAACTCTTACGGCATCATCAGAGGACTCCAGTTTGCCTCGTTCATTGTTCAGTACTACGGTCTTGTGATGGACCTGCTGGTGCTCGGTTTGCACCGTGCCAGCGAGATGGCCGGCCCACCCCAGATGCCCAACGACTTCCTGAGTTTCCAGGACACCACCACCGAATCAGCCCATCCCATCAGGCTGTACTGTCGTTACATTGACCGCATTCACATCTTCTTCAGGTAGGAACATATCAACACAGGACAGTTGTATTCAGGTTATATTGTTTTGCTTTACTTGAAATCTGTAGGAGTTTTTAAATTGTATTAATTTTTTTTATTCTGCAGATTTTCTGCTGATGAGGCCAGAGACCTGATTCAGCGGTACCTGACGGAGCACCCGGACCCCAACAACGAGAACATCGTGGGATACAACAACAAGAAGTGCTGGCCTCGTGACGCCCGCATGAGACTGATGAAGCACGACGTTAACCTGTAAGTTTACCCTTAAATAGTCAGTCAACATTTGTGAAAATAGATTTGTTTCACGAGATGGCAGTAGAGTTGAAGCCTCTTGTTGACGTCCTCAGCGGGCGAGCAGTCTTCTGGGACATCAAGAACCGCCTGCCGAGGTCTGTGACCACAGTCCAGTGGGAGAACAGCTTTGTGTCGGTCTACAGCAAAGACAACCCCAACCTGTTATTCAACATGTGTGGCTTCGAGTGCCGCATCCTTCCGAAGTGCCGCACCAGCTATGAGGAGTTCACTCACAAAGATGGCGTCTGGAACCTGCAGAATGAGGTGGGGAAGAAGTCAGAAGCTCAACAGTCCTGGATTTTCTCTTTCCAATGATTCTGAAGGCGTCTTGTTGTGTTTTCTGATGCAGGTCACTAAAGAAAGGACAGCCCAGTGTTTCCTGCGTGTGGATGATGAATCCATGCAGCGCTTCCACAACAGAGTGCGTCAGATTCTCATGGCTTCTGGATCCACCACTTTCACCAAGGTTAGTCTTTGTAGTCACAAGCTACTGTGGTAACTGACGGTTCACTGAAAGGGAGGAATCATCTGAGTATATATGGTTTATGCGTTCAGATCGTGAACAAATGGAACACGGCTCTGATCGGCCTGATGACCTACTTCCGTGAGGCTGTGGTCAACACACAGGAACTGCTGGACCTTCTAGTGAAATGCGAGAACAAGATCCAGACCCGTATCAAGATCGGGCTGAACTCTAAAATGCCTAGCCGTTTCCCTCCGGTTGTCTTCTACACTCCTAAAGAGCTGGGCGGTCTTGGCATGTTGTCTATGGGTCACGTTCTCATCCCACAGTCAGACCTGCGGTAGGGACATAATCTCCAGCAGGTTGCTCACTATTCCTGAACAGCTTACTCATTTGGTTGTGTCTTTGGTTTCCAGGTGGTCCAAGCAGACAGACGTGGGGATCACCCACTTCAGGTCTGGAATGAGTCATGAAGAAGATCAGCTCATTCCTAACTTGTACCGCTACATTCAGCCGTGGGAGAGCGAGTTCATCGACTCCCAGAGAGTCTGGGCCGAGTACGCCCTCAAGAGACAGGAGGCCATTGCCCAAAACAGGTAAACTCTTGACTGACAAGGCCATTTGTCTGAACCAAATTTTCTTTAGTACAGAGCTTACTATGCCTTAACAAAGTATATAAACTAGATGCCCTTACGTGTTAGTTTAGTCAAATTGAAATCTTGGAAAATGTTGAGCCATTTTCAGATGATCCGTTGTTTAGTGTTCAGTGAAATGTTTTGAAATCTGGAATATTGTTTTATTACCTGACCCTGTATAAAACGTAACTTTATCCCTAACCTTTCTGCTTTGTTTCTTGGTCTTCATGATGCTGCCTGTTCTGAGAGGCTTCTTTGAATTTTGCTTAACTTGATTATGCTACAATGGAAATTTTTTGGCTCCAGGCGTCTCACTCTGGAGGATTTGGAGGACTCGTGGGACAGAGGAATACCTCGGATCAACACACTTTTCCAGAAGGACAGACACACTCTGGCCTATGACAAAGGCTGGAGAGTCAGGACAGACTTCAAACAGTATCAGGTACAATAGAGTTGATCGGGAAACTAGAAATATTAACTTATGTCAAGTATTAAAAAAAAATAGAAAGAAAGCTTCTCCAACATGTTATTGTCCCTCTCTTGAGTTCAGGTGCTGAAGCAGAATCCTTTCTGGTGGACTCACCAGAGGCACGACGGTAAGCTGTGGAACCTGAACAACTACCGCACAGACATGATCCAGGCTCTAGGCGGCGTGGAGGGCATCCTGGAGCACACACTCTTCAAAGGCACTTACTTCCCCACCTGGGAGGGTCTATTCTGGTATGTTCATTTTGCCACCAAGAGTGGTTATGGCTTATTTGATCGACCACTGAAATAGAAGCTAATTAGAACAGTTTCTTTACTATTTCTAAGTTGTCCATTGCTTTAATTCTTTGATCTTGCATTGTGGCTTGTCATTTCTACATTATAGTTCTATAAACAGTTAATCTTTGCTTTAGGGAAAAGGCCAGCGGCTTTGAGGAGTCGATGAAATGGAAGAAGCTGACGAACGCCCAGAGGTCTGGTCTGAACCAAATCCCGAATCGTCGCTTCACTCTCTGGTGGTCCCCCACCATCAACAGAGCCAACGTTAGTACAGTTATCTGGTTCTAAATGAGCTTGTCTACTAACTGAATGTCTGCTCTAACTTTTGTTTTTCTGTCTCGTCTCCAGGTGTACGTGGGTTTCCAAGTACAGCTTGACTTGACGGGAATCTTTATGCACGGCAAGATCCCCACGCTGAAGATCTCCCTCATTCAGATCTTCAGGGCTCACTTGTGGCAGAAGATTCACGAGAGCATCGTCATGGATCTCTGTCAGGTGGGTTCCCCGCATTTAGGAGAGAAGGAGTCATGTATTCACAAACGAAACAGCAGAACAAAAGTATCAGTTGTAGGATATTTAATTAGTTATCCTTCTCTGGGTCTCAGGTTTTTGACCAGGAGCTCGATGCTCTGGAGATCGAAACTGTGCAGAAGGAGACCATCCATCCCAGGAAGTCCTACAAGATGAATTCGTCCTGTGCAGACATCCTCCTGTTTGCGTCTTACAAGTGGAACGTGTCCCGCCCGTCTCTGCTTGCTGACTCAAAGTAGGTCTTAAGGAGAAAACTCTACTTAAATGTGAATTGGAATCCTTTCTGCATGGAAGTAAACCTAACCTTTGACCTTCTTCTTCAGGGATGTGATGGACAGCACCACAACACAGAAGTACTGGATTGACATTCAGCTCAGATGGGGCGACTACGACTCTCACGACATTGAGCGCTATGCCAGAGCCAAGTTCCTGGACTACACCACAGACAACATGAGCATCTACCCCTCCCCCACTGGGGTGCTCATTGCCATTGACCTGGCTTACAACCTGCACAGGTGTCCATTGTTCGAGTCATTATTACTAAAACTTTGCTTCAAAATCCATATCCATCCTGTGGCCTCCTTTAAAGATAGTGTTTGTTTCTAAGGCAGTATTTCAGGGCTCACACTGGTTTATCTTTATGAAATGTAGTGTTAGGATTATTCACTGACGATCCCATTTACCAGGAGATTATGGTCTGGTAGTTGTGGTTCGCTACTATAATCATTTCTTAGATCTTGCACTTTCTGGGATTGTTGGAAATGGTCAAGTTGTCCAATTTGGCGACTAGTTTCGGTTGCCATAACACAAAGTAAATATTTACCCAGACCATTTTAGGAGGGTTACTGAATATTTTTCCATATTTTTTTCAGGTTTATCTAACCTTGCCTTTTATCTGCTTTTCATCCAGTGCCTATGGTAACTGGTTCCCTGGTAGCAAGCCTCTGATCCAGCAGGCCATGGCCAAGATCATGAAGGCCAACCCGGCTCTGTACGTGCTCAGAGAGCGCATCCGCAAGGGTCTGCAGCTGTACTCCTCAGAGCCCACTGAACCGTACCTGTCCTCTCAGAACTACGGAGAACTCTTCTCCAATCAGATCATCTGGTTTGTGGACGACACGAATGTGTACAGAGTCACCATCCACAAGGTCAGAATTGTTATAAAATAAATGTTGAAATTTAGATAAATGGATTTTGAATTGTCACATTTATGATTTTAATTTGTGAACACAGACTTTTGAAGGAAACTTGACCACAAAGCCCATCAATGGAGCCATTTTCATCTTCAACCCCAGGACAGGCCAACTGTTCCTCAAGATCATCCACACATCTGTGTGGGCTGGACAGAAACGTCTGGGACAGGTGAAAACGTCTTAGATTTCATCTGTGGACTTTGTTCTGGTTTTAGAAATGAATTTGGTCTGGAGTTTGTATTTCAGTTTACACTTTAAAACATTAAAAATCAAGAAATCATCTTGGATTCCTAGAACTTTGGTTAAGTTCTGACCAAAAACATTTATGTTTTTTGTCATTTAAATGGGTGGCATGACACATAGGGCCATTTTATAGTCAATATAGTTACTTTCACTGGTTATGAAAATGCTGGATATGTCAAAAATAACTTTTTTTTTTCTTTGTAGCTGGCCAAATGGAAAACAGCTGAAGAAGTTGCAGCCCTGATCCGCTCTCTCCCTGTGGAAGAGCAGCCAAAACAGATCATTGTGACCAGGAAGGGCATGTTGGACCCTCTGGAGGCAAGACCTTCCTCTCTTTGACTGGTTCTTTAAGAATCATCTTCTATGGATGGAAATTGTGTTTAACAGCTCGCTGTCTCTGCTTAGGTCCACTTGCTTGACTTCCCCAACATCGTGATCAAGGGCTCAGAGCTACAGTTGCCCTTCCAGGCTTGTCTGAAGGTGGAAAAGTTTGGGGACCTGATCCTGAAGGCCACAGAGCCACAGATGGTGCTGTTCAACCTCTACGATGATTGGCTGAAGACCATCTCGTCTTACACTGTGAGTTCAGCCTCTTGGAATACATGCAAGAGGTTTTTTTGTTTATTAACTTTACTTTGTCCAACTAAATACTATTGCAGACAGTTCTGATGTTTTAGAACAAACTGACTTTCCCTGTGTAAAAAGCTTGCCTGGTTCTCTGCTCCCTATCCAGGCCTTCTCCCGTCTCATCCTGATCCTAAGAGCGCTCCACGTCAACAACGACCGCGCCAAGGTGATCCTGAAACCTGATAAAACCACAATCACTGAGCCCCATCACATCTGGCCCACGCTCACGGATGAGGAGTGGATCAAGGTGGAAGTTCAACTTAAAGATCTCATTCTGGCCGATTATGGCAAAAAGAACAAGTAAGAATTGTTCTGTTCACTTTTAGATCGTGGCTCAAGTTATTTTGTAACTCAGAATAAGCAGAGATTGTATTTTGTATTTAAAGCTTGTTTTGTCTGTATGCAGCGTGAACGTCGCCTCCTTGACTCAGTCTGAGATCCGTGACATCATCCTGGGTATGGAGATCTCTGCCCCATCTCAGCAGCGTCAGCAGATCGCCGAGATCGAAAAACAGACCAAAGAGCAGTCGCAGCTCACCGCCACACAGACCCGCACTGTCAACAAACATGGAGATGAGATCATTACCTCCACCACCTCTAACTACGAGACGCAGACCTTCTCTTCCAAGACTGAGTGGAGAGTCAGGTGTGTGGAAACATTGCTTAGAAGTTTTAATGGGAAGGTGTTAGCTGGAGTCTTCCACAGTATTCACTGTAAGACGACGTTGTCTTTTTATCGTTTGACTTTAATTCTCAATCAGGGCCATATCTGCTGCCAACCTCCATCTCCGAACCAACCACATCTATGTGTCCTCTGATGACATCAAGGAGACGGGTTACACCTACATCCTGCCCAAGAACGTTCTCAAGAAGTTCATTTGCATTTCAGATCTGCGGGCTCAGGTACAACCCCCTGAACAGCCCCGTAGTCAGTCGCCTCTTGCTCCGCAATCTTATTGAGTCTCTGAATGAAAATTGTTATTGTTGCTTCAGATTGCAGGCTACCTGTATGGCACCAGCCCACCAGACAACCCACAGGTGAAGGAGATCCGTTGTATTGTCATGGTACCTCAGTGGGGGACACACCAGACTGTCCACCTCCCCAACCAGCTGCCGTCTCATGAATATCTTAAAGTAATGACACTATATACATTTTGCTGTCTAAAATTTATATGCATATTATCTGTTCAGTTTAAAATGTATTATGTTTGATCAGGAAATGGAGCCTCTTGGCTGGATCCACACACAGCCGAACGAGTCCCCACAGCTGTCCCCACAAGATGTTACAACCCACGCTAAGATCATGGCTGATAACCCGTCATGGGATGGAGAAAAGACCATCATAATCACTTGCAGGTAGGTTTCAATTCAGAGCAAAAAGAGAGCTTAAAACTATTGAAAAATATGTATTTAGATATGAAAATATAAAGGAACCCTGGTATAGATTGTAAAAAAGTGAATAATTTTCTGACTTGAAGGCTTTTGTATTTTGTTTCAGCTTCACGCCTGGTTCGTGCACACTCACAGCCTACAAGCTGACCCCCAGCGGCTATGAGTGGGGTCGCCAGAACACCGATAAAGGCAACAACCCGAAAGGCTACCTTCCATCCCACTATGAAAGAGTCCAAATGCTGCTCTCTGATCGCTTCCTGGGCTTTTTCATGGTTCCCGGCCAAGTCTCCTGGAACTACAACTTCATGGGTTGGTTTCCTTAGTTTTTTGTTTTTTACAATTCTCCATTCTTTTCATTTACTTTTTTTTCCCAGAACTGGTGCAATTAATGAATTTTGCCAATAGGTGTGCGCCACGATCCCAACATGAAGTACGACCTGCAGTTGTCCAACCCCAAAGAGTTCTACCATGAAGTCCATCGGCCTTCGCACTTCCTAAACTTCGCCTCGCTGCAGGAGGGCGAGATTTACAACGCTGACAGAGAGGACATGTTTGGCTGAGCGCCGCCTTCCTGCTCTTCAAATCTTTGTAGATAGATCTGCCAGAATCATGAAGAGCCAGTCCAGAAATGTCTGTGTAATATTTCTTCATAAGACACGCAATTGTGATATTTTGCTTGTTTTTGTATGTGAAGACTTGAGGAACTTTTAAGAATTAGATTTGTTCATTTTCCATAAGTGTTTTATTCTTTTACAGTAAAACTATTGGTAAGTTTTGGTTCTTGTGGCTACTTGTATGTGAGCTAGTATTTTTCAGGACGTAATATTTGGTGTAACTTGACATTATTTCAGAAGGTTCAGAAGGTTCCTCTTCTCCCTTTGAGAAATGAAACTGAAAGTTGCATTTTCATACTAGAAATACCCTGTTAACGTGTTCCAACTGTATGTCCTATGATGTTAAATGCTGGGTTTAAATAAAAATCAGTTTTTATAGAAGTTGTTTGGATTATTTCCTTTTGGGGATTTCTCTGAAATGTACAAGAGCTGAGAGTAAAGAGGAAGTTCTGCATCTAGATTTACTCTGGCAGGACTCTGAACACTGCTTCCTTTATTAGGCTTATAAATTTGCCTATTGACAATTGCATTCAGAAGTCAACTAGTAAATGTCAAATACAAATAAATGTATGCTGTAGTTTTCTTCTGTCTAATATGTTAAAGTTTGTGACATGAAGTTTTACGGAGTATGGATAGTTTTGCACTGTTAGTGTCCTGTCACGTTTTAGAATTGCATGCATTTGCAGATGGTAATTGTGGTTTTAGCTGCAGAGAGGAACCCCCAGCCTTCACGCTCCGCTACGTGCTTCAGGAACTGGCAGCGTGTTGGTGCTGCATGTTTGCTCTGGCGTTACATTGGTCAGGAGAGGAGGCGGATCCTGTAGCGGGTTCACAACAGAGCACTGCTCAGCACCCAGCCTTGTTCCACCACAGCGCTTCTTCACATGGCGTTAAATAATTGAGAGCTGGGAACATGAGCAGGCACGTTGATCGCGTGTGTTCAGTGTGTGCGCTTTAAAGTGCACACCAAAGCAGGCGAGGTTTGGAAGAATTTACTTTCTCTGTTTCACTTTCACAAAGTGCAGACGAGTCTGCTTTAACCGGTGGGGGCGGGAGCATGTGAAGTGAACTCCTGCTGCTGCTGCTGTTGCTGGCCCCAGACATCATGGACACGGTCACAGAGAGCAGGCTCCCGCAGGAGTCCTGCTGCTTTAACCGGACTTTTTCCGCCCTAACCGTCGATGATGTGTACGAAATAGCCAAGCTGGTCGGCGCTGAGGTGGAGAAGCTCATCGACGGCTACGGCAAAGAGAGCGTGGAGGGTCTGGTTCCGAAGATAGTGAAGGTGCTGGAGCTGCTGGAGAGCTTCGTCTCCGGCAATCAGTCGCTCTCTCTGAGGGAAGAGGAGCTGCTGAAGACGTTCGAGCAAATCCAGCTCCAGCAGCAGAAGAAGCGCTGGGGGAAGGACGGCGAGGAGGGCTACGAGAAAAATGAAATCCGGGTGAGTTTTAAATACAGCCACCATTTTTAAAAAAAAAAACGAACTATGTGTTTCTCTTATGAGAACGTTCTAACCATGTAACATGTCACGGCTGTCTGCTGTAAGCCAACGGTTTACATGGCTGACCTCCACAAAATGCTGTTTAAACATTCAACATTTCAACTTTTAACGTGTAGTAAGCAATTTTATAACTACAAGACATATTTATTGTAACTGAAGTAGTTATTTGGTTTGCCATTTTTTACAAATAACCCCATTTAAATCCCTCGTCGTCAAGACAACAAGGTCAGTTACTTGGTTAACGTCTTGGTTGAGCGTTTTAAATATTGACGAATCGTTGAAGACAGAAATGGATCTCATTAAATATAACACAGCTGGTTTACTAGGGCTTCCTCAATATTACCATTATCACATAATATTGAGAAAATATAATATGTTCTGTAACTTCCACAGTTAAGTAGGTAGATATGGATGGATATCTAATAATCTCATCATTATCTCACTTAATGATGAGATTATGTTCCCATTTTATATCATAATTATAAATGTACTACTTTACAGTAATCTTACTTTAAGTATTATTTAATAATAAACACCTAACTATCACATTAAGAGACAGCAATAAACTATTAATTACTTTTCTTACTTTTTTAAAATTACTTTTATGCATGTCCGATTTAGTAGATTATTGGCTTTCTGTAGGACTGCTCTGTTTTCTATTGGCCCCCACAATCTCAAATAATTGTTTGCATTTTAATTGGATTGGGAGAACCGCCACTGTATAAGTATTTCAGAATAATTCACAATCAGAAAATAGAATTACCGCAGCTGCATCATAATTTTCAGATATTATCTGATGCTTTAGAAATATTTCATTATTACGACTTGGGAATCTAATGTGTCATCATGAATAAATATGATAGTAATTGTACCTCATAGCACATCATGATTATAAGACTGAGATATGTACATCGTATAATATTATGATATTGTGCCTTGAATTAGAAATTGTCAGAATTGTACCTAATTGAGAAAAATAAATCTTAATTTAGTGAAGGTATTTTAATTTGCTCTCTGAATTGTAATGATTGACAGAGTAGATGAAAAATGACAAACATTACCAAGTAAAAGGTGACACACTCACTCTGGCATATTATTAAAAAAAAGAACAACTGGTCCCGGTTTCAAAGTTTTCACTAGAGTTTTTACTCTACATGGTCAATTACGTCATAACACTAAATCCTGTTCTTCTGAGGTTATGATTTCCTCATCTTTCGCCTATTTCTGGATCAGGAGCTGCAGCAGAAGGAGGAACAGTGGGAGAGGAGATGTGAGGAGCTGCAGGCCAGGTTGCAGCAGCTCCAGGATGATAGGAAGGATCTGAAGAGCAGGCTGGAGGGCACCTATGCTCAGGAAGGTGTGCTCTTTAAATACTTGTTGAACTTTTAATGGTCAACTTAGACCAGTGTTTCCCAACCCTGGTCCTCAAGGCACACTGCCCTGCATGTTTTAGGTATTTCCTTGCTTCAGTCCAGCTGATTTCAATTGATGCATGATTAACAGGCATTTGTTGAACTGCAATCAGTTGAATCAGGCACATTAAAGCAGGGAAACCTCTAAAATATTGTAGGACAGTGTGCCTTGAGGACCAGGGTTGGGAAACACTGACTTAGACAATTGTCTTGAGTTTTACCATTATGGATTAGTTTGGATGCTAATACTGTTGTTTACATTTTGATTTATTTTTGATTTTTTTAAATGTCATTCGCCTAAGCATCTTGTTTTTCTGCTCTAACAAGGTAATCCCCCCTCCAGGCCTTGTGGTTTCCCTGTTTTTGTCATTCTGGTGTATGTAAAAGCTTTATGGAAATGCAGATACTCACAGCACACATTCAAAACAGTGGCTTATCTGTAAGGCATTCATGCTAAACTCGAGAGTTGTCCAACTGGTTAATACAGTGTTCGCAATGCACTAACTGTGCTTTGTTTTTGTTAGTTCTCCAGGTATGAGAAGAAGCCTCTGTAAAAAATGTTTATTATGTAAATGTAAAGAGGAGGCCCACACTGATAGATAGTTATCTTGTGGAAAGCATGTTGTCTTCCTAGGTAGGGTTATGGAGAGAATTTTGCGAATGCCATAATAGTTTTGAAATCTAATCATTTATTTGAAACATTTTGTGGGAACTTTCAGCATAAAACACCCAGGATTCTTTTAAAACAAGAGTTGGGTTCACATGTTTTCACGTATTGGGTTTTCTCTGTCTACATTGTGTAAATAGTACAACAGTACAAGGTTTCCTCCAGAAAACTTGCTAAGCTCGGTTGTTTTGGGTGCTCGAGCAGTCATTCATCCAGCTGCCCGTCATGTTTTTGGGTTAAAAAATGTTTAAAGTTGACAAGAAACTTGAAAATATCACTTGATAATTATGTGTTAATGAAAGATTGGAAGATTAACACCTGAACACCAACTGTAAAGTCTTAAAAATGCAAGCATTTAAAAAAAACCAACCCTCAAATAAATAAGCAATGCTTAGCCTGGTGGGGGCACAAATAAAGCCTGGTGGCCCACCAGGCTTATAATACACTGGGGGACACCCTGGAGTATTTTACCAAATTACATTTTGTAAGTTACTTTACACATTGTGGCCAACAACAAGCTTCTGGCACAATGTTTTGTTTGGATATTTGACCACTGCTAAGTAGAACTGGTAGAGCTTGTTTGAATTGTTTGGTTTCTTGACAGAGGCAGAATTTGGAAGCGTAGTTCACAAAAGTTCAGTACTGCTCTGTCTGAAATGGTACAAAACTTGAATGATAGGATGTTCTAGAACACCCAAGGCACAGGGCTCTTATGAACACAATAGTCACTGTAGTTTCACGTCAACATGAACTAAGACTTTGCCAATCAAGAAATATGCTTGAGTGGTTTGGAACCGGCTATCCCCACAAGCTAAAAGTCTTCTGGAGAAAAGCTTTATGGTCAAATGAGGCAAAATTCTACCCACAATGCAGTATCCTGCTTACCAAATAAATGATAAAAAAATATATAGATTCATGCTTATGATTAATGCAATGAGCATCTTATCAGAACTGACAAATAATTATGTATTATATTTTTATATTTTTACAAGTGATCTTTAAACAAAATAAAAGACCAAATCTGTCTTGTATTCGCATCAGAAAATTCAAACATGTAAAATTAAACTTGGAGTTATGCTGACTCTTATGTTTTATGTGGGAGGATATGAAAGTAGAACTTAATTTGAACTAGAGAAAGTAAAAGCTAATAGGCTTTGGTGTTTCATGAAGCTTAGTTCAAATATCAAGCTTTATGTTTATCGGACTAAAATAGCCAAGTTTTTGATTTCATTTACCTCCATTTTTTATTTTTATTTTTTTGACAAAACCTCAATCTCCCCATTTTCTATTCCCCTCCAACATTCAAGAACTACGGCACCCGGTGGGCAGCTCACCAGCCAGTCACAGACCTAAAGCTAACCATCACACAGTTTGGGTTTAGAACATGTACGTTATTTCTTCTCTTAGTGCAGCCACGTCATGTCTGAAGTCTGAGTCCGTTTATTCAAATATGGTGAAAAAACATATCTTACTAGAATGGTATGTGTGTGCGTTATCTATCTCTCTGTGCTCAGGTTTAGACATCTACCACAATCTTTTAGTTTGCACTCTAGACAGCAGTGAATAATAGGGAGTTATCTGTGTTATGTTTGTGTTAGCTGGGTGATGAAATGTTTGTGACTTTTCTTGTTAGGCTGGAGAACTCGTAACCCCACTTTCAGAAATATTCTTATGATTTCTTAGAGTTGCACTTCGGTGTTTGTTAATCAGATGTTTATATGATACTATAACACAATTAGAGTTCTGCATATTTGTATGTGGGGCATCATTTTAAAGGCACACGTTTCACAGTTACCTCTTTCAATGCTGCACTTAGCGGATTGCACTACCTTCAGTCTTTCATAATAGGACTACAAGCAAAATGTTTTGTAATGATGGAAAAGAAATCTGATAAAAGTGCCATTTTGTACCTTTGCTTTCCTCCGCCTTTAAATAACATGTGTTTGTTATTCTTAGATCGTACTCAGAGGCAGGAGCGGGAGGTGATGCTGAAGCTGAAGGGGGTGGTGGACAAGCAGAGAGATGAGCTGAGGGCGAAGGTCCAGGAGATCGCCATAGTCTCCAAAGAGGTGGAAGCGGTAAGGAAGCACAGAAACAGTCATGCTTGTACCACTGAACTGCTAAAACACTAAGAAAGATATCAGTGATAACACACAGATGATTCCCATAGAGTTATTATCTGAGATGTTAGTTGGTTATACTGCAGGTGATCATCTTAAGGTCTAAAGTTCTCACTATGTAATTAGCTGCCACGATCAGGTTGGTACTACTAGTCAGAAAAGTCCTGAAAAAGCGTGATAAACTTAAAGTGAAGAAGAAGATCACTTTAAAATACTACAAGAAGCTAAACATCAATTCAGAAACGTTTTATAAAGCACTCAGAAAGAAGTTAGAGCTTCTAAACAACATGAATTAAGACTCTGGATGAGGGCGAGTCGGTGAACGGTTTATAAAAGACTGACGAGATTCATCTAACTGTTGCTGCTTCCAAATCTCAGGCAAGTCCAGGCGTTGTTTTTGCCCACACAGCTTCTGTGTGTGTGTGTGTATGTGTGTATGAGTGTGCAGTTTGGACTGATTGCTTGCATGTGTCTCTGTGTCTGCCAGGGCATGCACACCACATGATTTATACAACGGCCAATTCTGGGTGTGTTTGTTAATGCTTAACTTGTTGCTCCCAATCAGTTGACATAAAGGATAAAAAAAAAACCTTAAATGGCAACTGATGTAGTTTAGATCATGATGTTTTCACTTGATTTTGTCTCCGCATTGGTGTTTAAAATATTTGTCTCTTAATGAGCAGAGTTTCCCCCAGTTCATTATGAGCCTGGTGGGCCACCAGGCTTTTGCCCCCACCAAACTAAGCATTGTTTATTTATTTTATTTTATTTTTAAATTTTTTAAAGATTTTATTGTTGGTGTTTAGGTATTAATCTTCCAGTCTTCCAATAACGCATAATTATCAAGTGACATTTTAAAATTTTCTGTCAACTTTTAAAAAAGTTTAACTCAAAAACATGGCAGCCGGCTGGATGACTCCCCTAGTGCCATGAGCACCGGGGTTAGCAAGTTTTCTGGGGGAAACCTGATGAGTGGTTTATTGACAGTATGTGGTTTCTTTGTTCACCACGTGCCTCAAGCACAAACATGGCTGTTTTTGGGCTCTATGTCTTTATGTTCAGCAGTGGCATATTGATTGTACCTCTGTTTCTAAACCCCGAAACAAACAGTAAATATCTGCCTCACTGCTCATGATTCCATTACAAGTGTGTGTGTTCATGTGTGCGCAGCTCCAGGAGCAGTTGGACCGGTTCATGAAGATGAACGAAGAGTTGCGGCACAAGCAGAACGTGCTGCAGACGCAGCTGAAGAGCATGGTGGAGAGGAAGGCCGACGTGGAGACGGACCTGAAGGAGAAAAACAAGGAGATAGAAAGGCTCCAAAGACAGCTGAACAAAGCCAACGGAAACACACAGCTAAACAAAGCCGACGGAAACAGCTCTGTATGTGGTCTTGTTGCACTTAATACTCTTCTTATATATTGCAAATGTATTGTAAACAATTCTCTTTGTTTTAAATTGAAGCATCAAACTGAGGAAAACTGCATATTAGGGTGATCCAAAAATGTGTACTGTATACCCTCAACACGGTTGGGAGATTCAGCTTTCCTATGAAGAACAGAAGTAGCTGCTGTTTGTCAAGCCACAACTTTTCTGTTAATTTTAAGTTTAGTCTTTGTGCTGACCACTCCATAATGCTAACCTTGCTAATCTGGAACCACATACTGGTGTGTTAGGGTCGTTGTCCTGTGAAAACACCCATTTCAAGGAAATCTGTCTTTGTCAAAAGCCAGCAATGGTTTTGCACATTGTGTGAGCTCAATGTGCAAAAATAAGTACACATGCCAAATCCAATCTGCACTGGCTGGATAAGTGTTAAATTTGGCCTTTCTCAAATGCAAGCATGTCAAGAAAATGTTCATTTTGGAAAGGGAGGTTCTGAACTTCCGAGTTGAACAATCCAGGAGTGGAACTGCACATTCTATTGACTCATCGTTTTCGTTCCTCTAAAGTTTCATACAGTTCAGTTGCTCTTCAGGAGAGGTTATTAGCTATTTGTTATTGCATAGACTAATGAGTTTCTGTTCCCCCAGCTGCCCAGTCCAAGTCAAACAGCTAAAGAGTCGGCCGAAAAGCCAACCGTTGAGCAGAACGAGTTTGATCAGCCGTGCTTCACAAAGAAGGAGGTGCGGGAGATTCTGTTTGAGAGGAACGAGCTGAAAACCAACCTCTTCCTGGTGCAGGAGGAGCTCAACTACTATCAGAGGTGGGTTTAAAGAGGTTCAGTTGAATATTAATGAGGAACATTTCAGATTCAGGTGCACTTTTTTTTAGTTCTTAGAGTTTCCTAATTTATTTTTATTTTTTTATCATCTTCTATTGCAGGGAGATTTTGAATGAGGAGAGGTGTCCAGGCTTCCTTTTGGAAGCTGTCCGGTCAGCAATCAAAGAACGAAGGAAGCTGATAAAGGCGAAGATGCTGGGGATTCCATTGAGCGACTGCAGGATCAGGTACCTCTTAGAGGCAAAATACATTCCTCATATTCAGAAATTCACCCAGCAATAAAATCTTGATGAAGAAACATATGAAAGAGGTGAGAAATACAGCCATATGTTTTTCTTCAGTGATAAAGAAGAGACGAATTCCCTGAATGGGCAGACAGAAGTGGACCACTCAGAAGTAGACGGGCCTAACAAACCAGCCGAGTCACGCATTCGGCACTTGTAAGTTCACACGGAAAGTAGAGCTGGTTGGCCAAACATAGTTGTGGTTACAGCTTAAAGCCTGTAGGAGTCAGAGTTCTGGTCAAAATGTAACCTTTACATACAAAACAACCTGTATGTACTGCACACCATCCTGAACATGCCATCCCCGCTGCGAAAGAAGGCGTTGGCAACGTTATACTTTGAGGATGCTTTTCATCAACAGGGAAGCTGGTCAGTGTTAAATGGAGGAACTGAAAGAAAACCTGTTTGAAGGTGCAAAAGCTGTTGTGTCTGGGGCGGAGGTTCACCTTGCAGTATAATGCTGACTTTAAACATAGACAGAGCTACAATGAAACGGTTTAGATCAAATACGCATAGTGGTGTGTTAGATTATCAATGGATAGAGTTGAAAACTGCTGCTCATTTTTTCGTTAGTAAAAAAAAAAAGTCTTACACTTCAATTGGTGATCTGATAGAGACGATCCCTCAAATAGTGGAGGCTGTATTTGCAGTGAAAGGGGGTTTATCAAAGGTTTGGCACATGGGGATGAATACTAATGCACTCTGCACTTTTCATATTTTTATTTGCACAACATTTGGAAACCATATATCATGTTGCTTTCAATTGTACACGACTTTGTGTACAATCGAGTGGTCTGTCACTCGAAATGCCAATAAAATACATTTTAGCCTATGATATCAAAATGTGAAAAAGTTTTAGTGAATATTTTTTCACAAGACTCTTTATATATGTAACTTTGCAGCAGTAAGGATGCAAAAATAAAAGCATTATCACCTGAAGGTAAACAAAACCACAGAAACACAGCGGCATGAGTTCCACTCCACTGCTTCTGTCAGTGTCCCAATGACCTGCCAATCCTTGTCTATATTTAGCTATAATCCCTGACCGCATGTCTGACCTGAGGCCTGTCTCTTCCACTCTGTCGGCTGCAGCTTCGGCTTTCTGGCGCGCGCGGGCATCAGCAGGAGCCCCACCCACATGAGCAACTCTGCCTCCAGCTGGGAGATCCTGGGAGAAACGGAGGCCAGTGAGGAGACAGAGCAACAGCCGACTTCTTAATGCCAGTCGGAGAGGCTGCTGCGAGGTTTCTCTGTTTTCAGCCACTCCTCCCCCTCACTCTGAAGCTCGTAGCAGAGCGTCTGTTGGTTCAGTGAAAGTTATTTTAGCGCTCCTCGTGCTTGGGTAAAGCAAAACTAAGTATCTTAGGAGAAGACATAATAATATGTCAGTAATTTTAATAAACAAACCCGCTAACTCACTTTTCAGCTCTCTTTCAATCATGACTTTAGCTCAGTAAGAGGTTAAACACTGATTAAATGGTACAATCAGTTTAAACAAGAGGGACATGTTTAAACTCTTAAACCTTTTCTTATTCAGCAATTAAAACAATCAAGTGCATATATAGTAGATATGTGCAAGAAACATTTAAATGCTTATAATTATGGAGAAATCTAGCATAGTGTATATTTTTATATTTATCTTCAAATATTTTTAGCTAAGACCAAAGACAGAAAGATCATTTCATTTTTCTCAGTTTCTTTCACTGTTGGTAGACAAATGCCCACATGAATATTTGACATGTGCTATAAAAAACCCCATCTAATTCGAATTTTACTGGTTTGCTCTTGCATTTGTGAATTGTTCAGTTGAAGTATTGACCTATATTGTATGATAGAAGTGTGTCATAATAAGCACTTTTCTGTTCTATATGGCATTTTATTTCAGGTGAATATATATTTTCCTTAACCTCTGCAGTAAATTCTTGGGTTTAATATTTTTCATGATTTTAGGAGCTTTTATCCACAGGAAAGCTGGATCACAGTAACTTTTTGCCTCTGAATCATTTTATTTCCTCTTTGTTTCTGGTAGCTCTAGCATTTGTACCCCTTATGCCTTAACTTACTGTTTATATTGTTCAAGATGTATTTTCCTGCTGCTATGTCATTCATTATTTGAACAGAGCAACAGTATTGGCTGGTGTGTATTCAATATTTGGTGCGTCTGGATAGTGGTTACTTCATTTTTATGCATGTTTTCAAAGCCACCACTTCCAGCTAACATGCAGGGATGAAGTCACCACTTTTACTTTGTCTAGCCCCTCCTCTAAATGCACTACTCATACAGGCCAGTGGCTTATGTCATTGAGGGACAAACAGTGAACACCCAAAGAGACTGTCTTCTGAAAACAATGTTCGGAGTTTATTTTTGTAAGCATGTTTGTAACCGTTTGCAGACATAAATATAGTGGATGTTACATATCTGCAAAATCTGGATTTTCAATAAAAACATCAAACATATGTAAAAGCTGAAATCCCACCTCTGCTGCATTTTTGTTCTTTTGTGAAGACTGTCATGTTGAGAGTGTTGGGTGAAATGTAGTGGTCAAGTGTTCTGACTTTCTTGACTTATAAGGAATGACGAAGGCCTTCCTCTTCATCTCCAGGAAGACAATAGATTCTGGGAAAAAGGTGAACCCCACCATGTGTGCATTCATACTTGTACGTGCTTTGTCAGTGTGCTTGTGTGTGTGTGTCTGTGTGTGTATCATTCTCTTAAAAGCTCTGCGTCTGGCATGAATTGGAGGAAGTGGCTCCGACTTCCCGAGGAAATGTGGAGAGGAAACTCGGTGGGCTTTGACCTCTCTGGCTGCATCGGAGCCACAAGAAGACTCACCGGACAGAACCAGGGAGGGAGGGAAGGGAGGAAAGAAGACAAACGCTGCCTTTCGTTGTACCAGAACAAGTGAGGAAACAAGGAGCACTCACAAAGATATTCGGTTCCAGGCGTAGGACATTTCTGCGGTGGGTTTTGAGTGAAGATGAGGTTTCTCAGAGCTCTGAGCGCTTTGCTCTGCTGCTCGCTGTCCTCTGCACAGACACTGGATCCTGGTGGGAAAAATGTCTGCAAAGATTCAAGGTACGCTTCAGCTGTTGCTTTCCTAGAACACACATGGAATTGTCTGACTTGGATGTTTTCAGCATTTCAAAGCTTTTTTGTTTTTGCACTATTTCTGGTGTTTTCTGTAATTTAGGCTCTATTGATCATATCTTGAATATTCAGGGACTCCTCCAGTCCGGTCTGTTGCACTGGATGGCGTCAGCAGGGAAAAGAGTGCACCATACGTGAGTTTAATCCAAAGTTCACTCTGAAGGTGTTAGGTTGTGTTGGATTGTTATTTATTCTCATGCTGTGAGTGTGTTTATGCGTGTAGCTGTCTGTGAAGGTGAACAGGCGTGTCTTGAGAGTGAAGTCTGTATATTTCCTGGAGTGTGTCGCTGCCCACCTGGCTTCTATGGAGCTCAGTGTAAAACAGGTGAGTTGCTGGAAACTATACTAGATGTTTGTCATCTTCTTAGCAACATATCAAAAGTCACGAGTCAAACAGGGCAGATGCTTTCAAAAATGATGTGAAATTTAATAGGGAAAGTGGTTTTCTTGCTTTAAATCAAGGGCCGTGTCTGAAAGAAGACCAGAACAGCTAAGGAAAATCTGCAGAAACACATTTGGATGTAAAAAATAAAAATAAAAAAGCAAAAACTGCATTGTGCAACTTCAGAAAAGATGTTCTGAATCATACATTTGATGTTTTTTTCTGGTGGAGTTAGAATAATAAAAAATACTTTGTTTTATACTGGTATATATTAAATATTTACCCCTTTCGTTTTTCTTTTCTTTTGTTTTTGCCACACTGAAAATTCGTCACTTTATCACACGTTTCATTATCAGACAAAGATAACCTTAGAGTAACTACAAAGAGCTGCTTTTAAATGTTACTTTTATTTATTAGGTGAAAATCTATGTAAACCAACCTGAGCCTCTTTGATTGTCCTAACGTAATAACTGGCTGTGCCATCAAGCCCATTAGTTTAATTGGCATTGTCTCTTTTACATCACTGCAGAGGATTGTTTTGATTACTGATCAAAAAATTACCAAAGTAGAAACAGTTTGACAACATGAAATAAACTAAAATATTTAAAAGCCACTGGCACTAATGAGTTTGTAAAGGGTGACAAAGAAATTTCCCATTTGAACCATTCTCCACAAATAAACAAGGAAAAGTCTACCACAGTAAAAGTGTCAAAAAAATGGCCTAATCAAAGTCTGGATTTAAATCTGATTGCGATTATGCTACATGACCTTAAATAGGGCATTCCTCCTTAAATTAATTGAACTAGGTTTATTTAGATAACTTTTGCCCCTTAAACTAAATTGCAGGCTGAAGGCAGCATTTTGAGTTTACTCAGGAGTCGTTGTTGTCTCACATAAAAGCTTGTCTGATGATCCGTAGCATATAAGTGGTAAATGAATAGGTCTTCCATCTGCTTTGTATATAATCCCTGTTTTGTTTTAAACACAAGAGTGTCCACTGGCGTTTTGGGCCCCAGACTGCCGGCAGGTGTGTCCGTGCTACCCTCATGGCCGCTGTAATCCTGTCACCGGCGAGTGTACGTGCTACCCCACCCGCTGGGGTCCCCTTTGCCAGAACACCTGCAAGTGCACTGGCAACGGCCACTGCCACCGTGTCAATGGAAAATGCATCTGCAACAAAGGCTGGTGGTCCCAGGTGTGCTCCAAACCGTGCCAGTGCTCCAGCGGCGGCTCCGTGGACTCCAGCTGTGACCCACTAACAGGCCGCTGCCGGTGCCACAGGGGCTACTGGGGCATGAAATGCCAGGCCACGTGCAACTGTAACCGGTCTCCGTGTAACGAGCGGACCGGGCTGTGTGAGTGCGAGGCAGGCTCCTGGGGGCCCAGCTGTGACAGGAACTGTAACTGTGACCTCTTACACAGCAGCTGTGACCCGACCACTGGGCAGTGCCTCTGCCACCCAGGGTACATGGGTGCTTCATGCAGCCGTCCTTGTGAAGCTGGGTACTATGGCAGCAGCTGTACAATGAGGTAAAAGATGAATTTAGAGCCGCTTGTTTCCAATGTTAAAACATCCTGTTGTCCTGACTCCGACTCCTGCCTCTAGATGTGGTTCCTGTAAAGACAAGCAGCCGTGCTCATCCACCAATGGTACCTGCGCTGCCTGTGAACCCGGCCTGAATGGCACACGATGTGACCAGCCATGCTCTTCTGGTTTCTATGGAGAAGGCTGCAGCGATAAGTGTCCGCGGTGCTGGAACAATGAACCCTGTGAACCGAAAACTGGGAAATGTTGGAGATGTGACCCTGGATGGACCGGAACCAGGTTTGCAAGAGTTTTTGAGAGGGAAAAAGAATGGAAATAAGAAAACAGAAAATAGATTATTAACAAGAAATCCAAGTTGTACAAATTGCATCATATTGGTTTTGTCTCTATTTTTGTGTTTCTCATTTAAAATCCCAATTAAATTATTTGTGGCTGTGATGTGGTTTCAGTTTCTAAATCTGTGCTGTTTTTGTGCTCGTCCAGGTGTGAGGAGCCCTGCTCAGACGGGACATATGGGGACGCCTGCCGCTTCCTGTGCAGTCCCTGTTTCCATGGTAACTGTCATCATGTGACAGGAAGATGTGTCTGTCAGCCAGGTTTTCAAGGACAAAGGTAAACTATCAGACCCACACTCTGAATATAGATTGTTTTTTTGTTCTAGAAATAAATGTATGACTCCACATAGACAAGTAATAACCAGCCACACTGAATGTCTTTATATCTCCACACAATGCCAAGTTTTTATCAGAAATGGCAAATTATTTACATCTTCTTTTAAGAATATAAATATAAATTGGGAGTAATGGTGGTAGGAGTTTGGACAGCTGTGGCTGCTATCCAGTAGCTTGCTTCCATCAGCATGTGAATGTGTGCGTGAATGGGTGATAAGGTGAACATTTACCATTTTTTTTTAACTTTGAAAAAAATTTAATGTTTACTCTGAAAAATAATGGATAGTGAATGAATAGTCGATGTTGTGGAGTGTAACAATGAAAATGTCATATTCTGCAGTAATGAAGCGATTATTGGTTAACTGATTCTTAATTTGACCGCTGCAAAAGTAGTTGATTCATCAAAAATTTCCTGGCAACGTTCTTCATTTAGCAGCAGGATAAAGATTTAAAGGCTTAGTAATAATATAATAAAGCAACTTTCTATTTGCCAATAGAAAGTTGGAGTGGAAGTCTTTGTGTACTACTAACAGGCAATTACCACAACAGACTTCACTGATGTAAATGTAATGTTATATGGAAAACCTAATGGATATGTCTATTTGTATAAATAAAACGTCTTTATAAACAGTTTGTTAGATTGCAGTGTATTTTATTGTCTAAATGTTCAAATCATTTATTAATATTTTGCTCAAAGCTTAAACTTCCAGAGTTCTGTCAGCTCAAACTGGATCTGATCATCTTCATTTCTACCTATAGTAATATTTATGGTTGGGTTCAGATGAAATACCAAATAATTATTTTGAGGCAGCTAACAGCTCATGGTAACAGCTGGAAAGTGGGAGCTCATCAAGAAAACAGCAAATATCTGGCTTAATCAATTTTATTCCACATCTCTGTGTTGTTCAGCAAGCATCAAATTACGACGTAATTTATTGTCGTAGTTTAAAGCTGTACTCTGAGTGTCGCTGTCATTTCCAGCTGTAACAACACCTGTCCCGCTCCGCTGTTTGGCCTCAACTGTTCGTCTGTCTGTGACTGTGGGGAAGGAGTCGGCTGCCACCCCGTCACTGGTGTTTGCCCCTACAGTATGTACACCCCCTTACAGGATTTTGTTTCATGATGCAAGTGTTTCCTCTTAAGCCTAAAGGACCTCTAATGTTGCGTGTCCACCAGGTGGTAGAGGTGCTGTGCTCGCAGGCGTGCTGGTTCCCTTGTTCCTGCTGTTTTTTGCTGTACTGTGCTGCTGCCTGTGTTGCGGAGGAGGTCCAGCTGACAGCAAAAACAGGTCTGTTCCTACTTACATTCATAAATATTACTGGTTTAAGTCGTTGTATGGGATGTGCTGTAGTCTGAATCTATTTCAAAGGGTTAGTATCAGAGACATTATTTAAATTCCTTGATAACTTCAAAAAATATAATTTTATATGTTTATCTACTGGTTAAAATACAAGTGTTATGTAGTTTATGTTGAGCAATATTTAGTACTTTTAATAATTCTAATTCTAATTTATTAAATTTAACTTACGACTCGTTTATTTGGGGGAAAATGTGTCCCTCTTCTGGCAGTAAGAATAATTGCACAAATCTTCTCACTTAAGTTGATGCTTTCATTCGACGACATAAATTAAGTTACTTTTCACTGATAATCAGCCTACTGGTCAAATGGGAAAACTATTACAAGTTGTGTTAAATTTGAATTTATATATTTTATAATTGACAGTGCATATTAATCAATCTGAGTACATTAAAACAACCATGTAACCATGTCTCTGCTTACAAAGCTATAACGCTGACTTTTGGGGGCCAAAAACAGTATAAAAGCTCCCAACCCTTTTATTTTGACTCCCTGCTGTCGTCCTCCTGTTGTGGCAGTGCGGCTGTGGCTGATGGCGGCATGTTGGTCAGGATGAAATATCACGTCTACAGCGTCCTGGCGAACATCGGCGCTGCCCTCCCCTGTATGTCGGACTGGTCCTCCGGCCTGCCTCGAGTCACTGGTCAGTACCAACTCAAAGTGTTTTTCCTGTATCAATTGTTCCCACAAAGTCTACATTTAGCTGTTGATTAGGCCTTTCCTGCTGTTATTACCCACACTTGCAGGATATTTTTATTGGCTGACAGCTCACAAAGAGTGGCGAAGAGAATGTGATGAAGGCAAATGAAAGAAAAAGAGCTAGAAAAGAAGTGGGCTAATCATAATTCATCATTACAGCAATAGTATCGCAACGGCACATTTTTCCTGACCCAATGCAGACCTGTTTTCAGTTGACTGAACAGTGCTGAGTGAGAAGTTGCTTGTGAAGTTGTTTTATAACTAAACTTTGCTTCTTCACAACGTTCCCCATTGACCTGTCTGCTGCATTCTTTGGTTTTCATTATGCTAGTTGCTCCTGGATTTCTAATGCGAATTAACAAATCTTTGAGGCTTTTACAGAAGAATAGGGTTTATACTGAGATAAAATGACAGACAGGAGGACTCTATTTATTCCCTAGACTTCTGAAAGCACTTGGTTTCATTTAATTTTATTCAGGAAAATCAATACAAAGGAAGCAAATTAGTGAATTTGTGTCATTTTCCTTCCACTTGACAAGTATGCAATACTTTATGTTGTTCCATCTATAAAATACAAATAAAACACATTGCAGTTGTGCTTGTAATGTTACAAAATGTGTGAAAGTTCAAGGAATGTGATTACTTTTTTCAAGCCAAGAATATGGAAAGCTTCATGTCTTTCCCATGTTTAGTTTTAACCTCACAAGCATCATGTCTTGGTTTGTTTCGGGACTCTTTTGGACAGTGTCTCACCACGACCCAGAGGTGACTTTCAACCACAGCTTCATCGAGCCTCCCTCTTCTGGCTGGGTCACCGAGGGGTCGTCCTTCGACAGTGACGAAGAGGAGGGCGAAGCTCTCTACTGCGTTCCTCCAAGAGAAGGTAGGAGCTCAAACTCTTCACAGGAGCAGCAGTTTTACAACAAGGTCTTCTATAAGCATCCTCTGTGTGTCCACAGACATCCCGGCCGTGGCGGGTGGGGAGTTCCAGGAGATGAGCTCCAAGTGCAATATGTTCCTGGACCCGTCCGGGTTCAGCAGCGAGGACATCGCTTCGTCCTTCAACATCCCTCGCACCTCCAGCAACGCCAAGTCCAAGAGGCCGTCCGTGTCATTTGCAGAAGGGACGCGCTTTAGTCCTAAGGAGAGGCGTGGGTCCGGTCAGGACCCTGGTGCTCCTCCACGTAACAAAGCGAAAACCCCCTGGGGGGTTCTGATGCTGTCCGCCCTCCAAAGTCAGGGAGGGACAGCTAGGACTGGGGAGGAAGACGGAGCTGAGGAAGAGGAGAGGGAAGATGGGGAAGAGGGTCAAGTAACAGAGACGCAAGAGTCGAGCTGTGAGGTGGTGGAACAGGAAGTAGACAAAAGCCCGAATTTACAAGTCCCTGCTACGTCAGGGCGAAGGCGGACCATGTCCAACACTGCTGCTCATAAAGGAACCCCGCTGCTCAACTCTGAGGGTGAGGCGGGGGCTCTTCATAAGGTCACCACCGTGTATGTGACAGTCGGTAAGGCTGGCAGGCCTGTGACAAAAGCAGAGTCGAGCTCTGAAGGACCGGTCCAGGCCATGCTGCGCAGACTCGGCAGCCTGCAGAGACAAAAGGAGCAGGACGGCGGAAGATCCAAGTCAAAGGCAGCCGAGGGGATCACCAAACCCCCGAGGAGGAAGCTGGGAGCTCGGGCCGCCGTGTGGGAGCAGGGAGGGCCGTCAGGAGGCGAGGCTAAGCCAGTCAGGCGGAAGAAAGCCTCCAGCGGCGCTTCAGAGGCTCCTCCATCAGAAGGGAACACGCCAAAACGGCCCCTGTCGTCTATCCTGAAGAGCGTCCCAGAGGTGGCCATCAGCGGGTCAGGTCTGAGAGCTGAAGGAAGAGCCATGCAGAGTGTGGATGCAGCTGCAGGGCAAACAGAGTGCAGCTATCTGACCGTGGGACCAACAACAGAGACGACTCAGGCCATCAACAACCAGGGAGCAGCAAACGATGAACCCTGCTATGAAAACGTCTTAATCTCACAACCATAACTCAGAGACACCGAGTCAGCAGGTCTGATCTTGATGCAACCAGTTTATTCCTCTGCAGTGACGTTTCAGACAGAAATTGGATGATGATGGTGCTTTAGCAGAAAAACGTACAGAAGTGCAGTTTACATGGTGATACGTGTCTTAAAGACTCCAATCTGTTTATGCTCGATTAATGTTTAGATATTTATGCAAAGAGTATGAAACCCGATACATGAAACATGTCAGAGCAAGAGGCAAGAGGTCATGTTGTTTGACATGAGTCATCCTTCACAAATTGAGTCGCAGGGAACTGAAACTGGGTGATTTATATGTGTGTTATAGAATCATGTGTAAAAAAAAAAAAAAGGAACAAAAATGTCATTCCTGGCATGAGGTGTCCTGATTTTTTTACAGCAGATTTCTAGTAGATGTCTGTAAACATAATGACACAGAAGAGAGAAAGCTGAACTTGTAAACATGTTTTCACATCCACAGCTTTAATGTCAACATTCCCTCAAACAGGAAACCACCCAGCATGAAGCACTGCTGTTTGGCAGTAACATCTCTTTAAGTTTATTGTGTTTTATTCACGCCACAAAGTCAAAGTTACAGATAGGAAACACAAAATAAAAAAAGATTTAGAACACAGTTGAGGTTGTTTTAAGCCAGAATGTAGTGTTAGGTCCTTTCTATCTTTTACCGTCTGAACCGAGTCTGTTCTGTATTTGATGAAGTCGATCAGCTGACGCTGTAAACACACAAGCTAGCCACTCAGAAAATCAGCCGTCTGAACTTTGACCGTTTGGACTTTCTCTGAATGCTGCCGTTTGCTGATTTTTATTAGTTACGTTGCCAATGTTTTGTGAACTTTTCACAACCAGCACAGACGGTTTTTGTGAAAACGACTCGTTCGTGACCTATTATTTTAAACTCACATGACACACACAAATAAAAACCAGCAAGACAATATTAAACTACTTCTTCTCTGCTCCAGATGGGTCTGGACAGCCGAGCCAGTACTTGGCGATGGATCTGGGGTATGGAGGCATAGCAGGGTCAACTCTTTTGGTCCTGAGGTCAACTCTGTAGTATTTATCTAGAAAACAAAAGCAAGCCAGCCTTACGTTAAACCGGAAACTCTCAAACTATTTCACTGCTTCAGGGAGCTTCATCCTGGTAGATATTTTAAAGATGTACTGCAGGACTTTATTTTGTTGAGTTATGTCACATAAAAAAGTAAGAGAAAAACCTTGTGGTTAGAGGCACATGGAAAGTATCACACAGCAAGCGATCATAAAGAGGAACTGCCATGAATTAAGCCATTTCCGTTTTTGTCATGAGGACAAGTAAAGAGCATGTGAAACTGGTTACTATAATACGTCTTCCAGACAGAGCTGGAAGGATAATAAAATTAATTTCCAACTAAATCTGCAGTAAAACTCAGACTTTCCATCTGTTAAAATGTGCAAAATCTTTGTGTGTTTTTAATGTTACGAGTTTCTGATGCAAACTAGTTTGGCTTAAAAAAGGAGTTGACCTTAAACGTGACTGATTTCAAACATTTTTTAAATAAATAACCTGTTTAGCCTTTACTTTTGTAGCAGGAAGGTATTACAGGTTAGGGAGGATGGAAACAACTGGTTTAACTTTTGGTAGACATGTTTTGTTTTTAGACCAAATTAATTTCTTTTATTGTCTAGTAATGTTAAAAAAAAGTATGTGATTGGATCCCATCTCCCATGATGCTTTGAAACATGCCTCATAGGCAGCTTAAGACAAGATGAGCTCTTTGTTTTTGGTTTTTCATCATTGTGATGCTAAGTGGTACGTTTATCATTTTCTTTAACTTCATAATGGTGTGGTAGTTTTTGTCAATCAATAACATAAAGCTGACCACATAAAATTGTCATTTTTGGTTTTAATGTGAGAAATGGCTGATAAAGGTTGAAGATTGAATACATTCTAGTACAATATAATTTGAACATCTGAATTATGAACATAATACCTAAATTTGCTATGAGTTTAAATGATTACATTTTGCTATTTACCTGCTTTAAAGAAGTACACACTCTGGATGGGCATTTCTCCCTGGAAGAATTGGTCATTCCTGGTGTCATAGTTGCCTCTGTTGTTCTGGTTGTAACGGTCCCAGTCCTGGTCCCACCTTCTGTTCTGGTCCCAGTCCTGATTCCATCGTCTGTTCTGGTCCCAGTCCTGATTCCATCGTCTGTTCTGGTCCCAGTCCCGATCCCGCTGCCTGTCCCAGTCCCGGCCCAGCCTCTCCTCCATCTCCATCCTCCTCTCTGCCAGTCTCAGACCCATTTCCATGCCCCTCTCAGCAAACCCCTGGCCCATGCTCATGCCCTGCTCGGCCATGGACCCCCAGGAAGGAGACCGGTTCTGTCGCCTACGACCTCTCTGCCATCCATTCTGCTGGTACTGCTGCCCCCACTGCTGGTCGGGCCGGGACGATGACCTCAAAGGAGCGACGTAGATCCTGCCGGCCATGGCAGCATCCACTGGAGACTTGAGGCCTTTCCAGTCCTTGTTGATGAAGTGATGCTTGTCGTGATGCTGAGGCACTGCAGAAGATCAGAGTCATCAGCAAGCAGATATACTTCTTCCTCTCAAAGCGTATACAGAACCTTGAAACAGTATTCCCACCATTTGAACTTTCCCATGTTTATTTGTTTTTTAACTACAGCAATTTTTTTATGATAGAAAAACACAGAGAAGCACATAATTGTGAAGTGTTAAGTAAAGAACATTTTCCTTTTTAAAAATAAAAATCTGAAAAGTGGCACAAGCATTACTATTCAGGCCTTCAAGCCAATACTTTGTCGAACATCTTTATCTACAAATACAACTAGAACTTTTTTAGGGTGTATCTCCAGTAACTTTGCCCATGTAAATAGGAACATGCTTCCCAGTTTTTCCTTGCAAAGTTGCTCAAGATTAGACAGATTGGATGTAGAGCATCTGAAAACATTTAAAAAAAAAATCTTTCATCAGATTGTCAATTGGATCTTTTACTTCACAATCATGAAAGTACTTTAAGCCGGAGTCACATTGGCACATTATGTCAGTTTGTGACATAAAATCATCTTTAAGTTTGTGGTTGCAAGTGTGACAAAACGTGAATAAGTTCAAGCTGTTTGAATCCTCTTGCTAAACTTACAGTCAGAGAAAAGTTCGCTGAAGAATCGCTCATAGTTGCTGTAGTACAGATCTGTGTAGCGCCTGAACAGCGTGGATGGAGACCTCTCAGTCATGGCGGCACACTCCTCGTGGGAGGGTTGGTGCAAAAACTCGTACACATAGTACTGGTCACCTGGATGAAACCACAGAATAAAAACGGTCAAGCATCTAAGAAGCTTCTGATCACCTTTAAAACAGAAGAAAATATCAAAGATACAACAATAAGTTCTGAAAATACCTTTGAAGAAATAAACTTTCTCTTTTCCATGGTGGCTGTGAGCAGGAAGAGCGAACGCTGCATCCACATGGTCAGGAATCTTGTCAAAGCCAACGCTGATGTCCCGAGGATAGTCGTCCTCCAAGATGCCGTCATCAAACCTCCAGTACTTGTTTCCCTGATGAAAGTTTTAATCAGAACAAACATTAGAAACCAGAGGACGATAAAAGTTGCCAGTTGATGTCTCCTTGCCGTCACCTTAAAGATGTAGGTCTTCCCCTGACAGTTGATGCGAGTGAATGCAGCGTCGATTGGCCCGCTGATGCCCCACACATCTTTTATCAGCTTTGGGTAACCAGGAAGAACCGACTTCTGGTCCATCTCAAAGAAGTACTCCCCTGGAAAGCAGAAAGCTCATAATCACAACCAAACCAGAGCAATGGTGATTCGATGAATGTTGTTGGAGTTGAGACAAAGCACCTCTGAAGGCATAGATGGAGCCGTTTTTAAGCTGCATGAAGGAGTCAAAAGGCCTCGCACTGCAGACCTCAGCATCTGGGTCAGGAGCTGCTGTGGTGACGCCAACAGTGGTGGTGGCCACTGTGGTGGCCAGTGTGGTGGCCAGTGTGGTTTTAGGAGCAGTAGTGGTGGCTGAAGGAGCCTGAGGAGTTCCAGTCGTGGCAAAGAGTTCACTTTCGGGAGTCACTCTTTGATTCACCAGCCGTGGACGTTTTGTCATTTTCAGATTGGTCTCTGTAGGTCTATGCAGTCTTTGGCTGAAGTCTGAGACAGGAGGCTGGGTGGATGCAACATCAGCGGGGCCTTTTGGGGTTGGAGTGGTGCTTCCAAACAAATCATCATCATCGTCCTCTGCAAACACAAACGTGTCGCCACGAGCTGAGGAGACACGAGTAATGTTAACAGCAGTGCTTATGTGGGGATTTTGAGTAGACTGTATAAAATATGCAGGGTATGGTTTGGAGCGAACGGTCGGTGAGGGTTCTTACTCGTCATGCCACAGATGGCCTCATAGTCAGAGCAGCAGCTTTTGTAATACTTGCACATGGAGTCACACTGGCACGTCCTCTGAGCCTGAAAGCCGTTTTCACATTGGTCCAGACAAGACTCTTTGGATAAAACGACGCACTTTGTTCAGTTTGTCTCCCTGAGCTGATTCTGGTTATCGACTCTCCCAGACAAATTAATTTCCTCTGGTTCTTGATTAGATTTTATTTGATTGTAGTTCCCATGGGACTTTGATAGAACAGCGCAAGGCAAAAATCAGGTTTTCCCAATTACACCGACATGAACCCTGATTAGTTAGATGCTCCTCTGTTGATTAATTACTCGAGGGGAGGTCAGTTCTTGGAACAATCAAAGTACAGGATTGTTGGATTGCATTCAGACACATTGCATCTATTCGATTTATTTTAGTTAATCTATTATTCATGGCAAAAACTCTATGGGCAAATTATGGGCTTTCTGGATGCCAGGCACAAACGTAAGTGTTTTTTGATGCTTAAAGTGAAGGATCAATAATAAATAAGTGAATCATTGTTAAGTGGAACAAAAAGGATTTGTTGTTTTGACAATATGAAAAGTGTGTTTTCCATTTGTTTTCAGTTTCCTTTACTCTGGTTCCACTGAATAAAATCCAATGCAAGCAGTTGCCTTCAGAAGTTTAAGGTTTTATGGCTCTAATGGCCTTTGATGATGGTGACCGAACAGAAAACGGGATAAAGAGAGGGGGAAGACATTCAGCAAATGTCTAAGATCAGGAATCGAAAACTGGACAGCTGTGTCAAGGACTTTTCATCTGATAAACTGTCTCTGCACAACACACTACTCCAATCTGTGTGTGATTTAATGACTCTTTCTTTTTGAAGGTCTTCGACATTAGTGAACAAACAGCAAATAAATAAAGATATGAAGAAGTTTAAAGTTTATAAAACATACTCCAGACTTTTAAGCGTCTTACAGAGAACTGTCCAATCAATCACCTGAAAATAAAATGAGTGCAGCACAGCAGTGAAGCTACAGAGCCAATAAATAATCTTTATCTGAAGTAACAGGAGAGGCAATGAGAGCAATACTCAAAATGATCAACTTGTATCCTGTAGTAACTAAAGCAGCCAGAGCATCAACACAGTGGTAAAGACCAAAACATGTTGATGTGTTAGAATGGATCAGTGAAAGTCCAGACAGAGAATCTGTGGCAGGACTTGAAAATGAATGTCTACAGAAGCTCTTCATCCAGTCTGACCGAGTTAGTGTTTTAAAAGAAGAATTTCAGTCTCTGAACATGCAAAACTGGTATCATATCCCCAAACCCTTACAGCTGCTACATCACCAGGTGGTTCTGCCAAATACATACTCTGGTTGAACACAAATGCAGGCCACATTTCTCAGTTTTATTATTTTTTTTAATCTTTGAAATATTCTGAAAAACACATTTTTCTTTACAGTTTCTTTTACAATTATGTGCTGCTTTAAGTTGGTATTTCACAGAAAATTAATTTTACAATTTTAAAGTGAAAAATGTGAAAAAGTCAAGTCATGAATACAAGCTGCTAAGTTATTTTACTGCAGTTTTGTTTTTCAGGTAAATCGTTATCTAATGCAAGATCAGTGATCACTTGTTATTTTACCTCTTAATATGAGGTCTAGTTCTCTTTCTAAACTAATATCTTTAGATCTTTAAATAATTGGCGCCCATCTCGACAAATTATTCCCTATTTAAACGTTAATTGATTTACCTTCAGAGTTCTGCCATGTATACATTTAAAAAACAGGCTTCTGACCAGATGAAAGTTAATTAATTAGTTCATCAAATTCAGAATAATTCCAAAAATATTTTCCGTTTCACTACCAGGACAAGCAAAACGTTAGTAACAACAGCAGCAAAAGAGTTTGACCCTGAAAATAACAAATATTATAGGCTAAATAGGGTAAAAAGAAGTTATTTCCGAGATGGAAAATACTTTTAGCTTAATTGTTATTGCATCACTCACCAGTGAAGATCTCCTCAGTGAAGGCCTTGGTGCTCAGAGAGAGCAGGAGGATTAAACACAACTTCATGCTGCCTCTGTTCAGCCAGCAGGCAGACTGAGGAGGTAATGATAAACCATGTGCTCTGGTTATTGGAAACATGTGTCAGTCACCCCTCTTCCCTCTGTTTACTTTAACTTTGTTTGTTCACAAGCAACCAGGCCTGGACGGAAAAAAGAAAGGAATCCATAAAGAACAAAATGCTGGATCCATCTGACCCTCTGCTCAGGCCCGAAGGAACCATTTAAAATGTTTTTGGTGCAGTTTATGAATCTTAAAACCAGCGTTATATATTTTATGGAATCGATAATATTGGACATTATGTTTGAGTTATGCTTCTTATGTGGGACCTCTGATATGTGTCAGGACAAGTGGTCAGCTCTGTCTTACAAACTGTGCAGAAAATAGAGCGTATAAATGGTTTTAGAGAGAAACAGATCAGACACATCCTACAGAAAATGATGAGCAAGAAGAGGTAAAAACCAACCTTCAAAAAGCTATTTTGCCTCTGGGCATTTCTCCCAGGCAAACAGCAACAAAAATCCAAATCCATTAAAAGGAGTACTATTCCTGAGTAAGATGAATAAATCTAATCTTATTGGAAATCATTTTTTCCCCTCTGTTGCCTGGTGGGAAGTTGGAAGGCACATTTGTGACGTGATATCAAGTCGTTTTGAATCTGTAACCCTTCGAGAAATTCAACACATTTACACTCAGAAGTAAAATTAGCAAATAAAGTCTATGCATGAGAAACATAATCTTTGCGTAAATTCAGTCGTTCATTTCAGAAGTTTGTTATGGAACATTAGTTTACTTTTCACAAGTTCACTTTTTGATATATAGGGTAAAAGCAGGCAATTAAACCAAATCAGTGGACATGTTGTTTGTCTGACATATTTTACTGTAGATCATGAGTTCATTATTGGAGGACAGTTGAGTTTGTCACTTAAGGCTCCCTGGGGAACTAATTAAGGTTTTTTGCACCTCTTTGTTTGAACAGGAAACTTAATTCAATAGAGCTGTCAAGAACGACAAAATGCAAAACCAAACAACTTTGTTATTAATACTGAGTAAAAATGTTGGCTTTTCTCAACCTACTGCATCTGAAGTTTAACGCCTGTATGAGCACAATGGGATGGTTGTCGAAGGGAAAAAACCCCAGAAAATTGAAAGCAATGTGGTTGAAACAAGGATTTTCACAACAATAGAAATAGAGAACAAATTCCTCAAATACAGGAAACATAGCTTTGGACTAAACTGTTTCAAACGGGGGAAGGAAAGTTGATTCAGTGATCTACACTAAGCATCTTGGAAATCTAAATGCCAGAAAACATTACAAAGACAAAATGTTATTGACTGAATAGCTGGATTTTGATGGTATTCTTTAATAATTTTTATATCTGGAATAGGCAGTTGGAATAAGAGTTATACAAGCAAATCTCTACTCGAGATAAATTCACATGTGAATATAGGCACTTTTTGTACTCTCCATATTCCTTTAAACAATGTGCAGAAGGTTTGGAGATAATTATTTATTTATAGTTATTTATCTCCGTGATAAATCATTTTATTATATGAAAGATCATTTTAGTAATCGTTAATTTAAGTAACTGGCTACTTTAAGTTAAATGTAACTGAATTTATTCCTTAGTTTTCTTCAGTTTGTCAAGCTTGGATGTTTTTCTCTATTCCCCCAGCAGGGGGCCGGAAGTGTTTACAGCGCAGAGACTCCGTTCGCTGTGCGCATGCTCAGACCGGCTATATTGAAGGTGGAGGAGAGGAGGATGGAGACCCAGCGGCTGAGCGTTTATTTCCCCCAATAGAGTGACGGTCTAAAATTAATTGAATGAAGCGATTCGTGTTGAATTACTCTAAAGAAGCGTTTGTTGTCGATAATTTCGCTCCATTAGGCCTTTGCAGAGCTCTGGTTGCTGTGGAAACGAGGACTATGACAGCTACAATCATCCTTTGTCTCCGCTGAATGAGGAAACACACAACAGCTCTTTCTTCGTCGGAAAGAAAGAGCCTTTTCTTCCTGGCACTTCATTTTTTAATTATTTTTTTTGGTTCACTGAGCTTCAGTTTTTGCTTGTTTGAAGAAACAAAACAAAGAATTATCAATGGAGGACAGAGCTGCAGACTAAACATCCGCGGAGTTCAAGATCAGCTTAAGGAAACAGCAGAGTGCAGGTGATGCGATGTGGTGAAAGCTGTCAGCTGTTCTCTCACTCGGTGTTCACCTTAATGTGGCGCTCTGTCATATCCTCAGCATCAGCCTGAAGCAGAGGCCTGTGTAAACAGCTGCAGGCCAGGACCTCCTTCCGCCACCCAGTCAGTAGATGCTCTTGTCTTTGACGCTCTTCCTGTTTAGGCTCCATCGACGTCTCTCCTTCATGTTCAGCTCAGACAGACTCACTGTCCCGGACTATGTCAGCCGGCTGCAGAGAGGGAGGAGCGGCTCCGGCTGCGAGCCCAAGCCTGTCTCCCCGGGTCTCAGCGCCGACGTCCAGGCCCTCCTGAAGGACTCCCTCCCTGCCCTGCGCGAAGCCATCAGGAACCTCAAGGCAGCCAAGGAGAACTGTGATTCAGACGAGACCCGCAGGGCCGTGGCGGAGATTTACCAGCTGGTGGAGGAGGCCTGGGTGCTACCCACGGTGGGGCGTCAGGTGGCCGAGGAGATCTGCAACAGGATCCGGCTGGATGGGGGCCTGGAGCTGCTGCTTCAGCTGCAGCAGACATCAGCTGTGGAGATCATCTATGAGTCTGCAAAGCTGCTGGAGCAGATTCTGATCTCAGAGAACAGGTACGGACTCTGTGAGAGACTGACAGGAAGTTCAACCCAACAAGTCACCCTTACAATGTCACATTAGAGCAGTTTTTGATACTGTTAGTTGATAATACAGGTAATAAGGTCTTGAGATTCTGCTGACTAGTTTTAATATGCTTATTTCATTTTGCTCAAAGTAAGAACTAAACTGAAAATCAAACTTCTCAGTGTTGATCTAAATATTGAATTTTTCCAGGCATTGATTTGGTTTGTAACCATAGTTCATAACTATTGAATGGGTTAAGGTCTGTGTTTTGTGTTAACCTTTACAGAGTCTTAATACAGTCTGCTTTATTCATTTAAATCCAGGTTTCAATTTGTGGTTGGGGTCATTGTCCTATTGTAGCATCTGTGCATTTCCCAGTTTCAACCATTAATCTGTGGTTTCAGGTATCCCCCCTTCTTTAGTATACCACACATTTTATCACGTTTAGTTTGAAAACTTCACCTTTTTCAATGTTTGTCAGCTCTAACCACAAGCCTTTCACCAGAATGCCATTGCATCGTCCTTGTGGGCAGCTGCTAGTACCAGTGCTTAAGGGTGTTGATTTCTGACCCAGAGGCTTATTTTTTGATCAAAACCATCTCAGTCCATGTTGGTGTTAACCTGGCTTAACTGTAGACATTTACACTGGTGTTTCTGCAGTGTTTTTATTGATCGTTCTCTTATCCCTGTCTTGACAGGGACTATGTAGCACGCATTGGTCTGGGGGTCATCCTTAACCTGACTCGACAGCAGGACGATGCCCAGCTGGCTCGCAGCGTCTCTGGCATCCTGGAGCACATGTTCAAACACACCGAGGAGACGTCCGTCCAGCTCATCTCCAACGGTGCCCTGGACGCCCTCCTCTTCTGGTGCCGGGGCACGGACCCCACCGTACTGCGTCACTGTGCCGTGGCATTGGCCAACTGCGCAATGTATGGGGGCCACCGCTGTCAGCGATGGATGATTGAGAAGCAGGCGGCAGAGTGGCTTTTCCCTCTGGCGTTTTCCAAAGAGGACGAGCTCATCCGCTTCCACGCCTGCCTTGCAGTGACGGTGTTGGCTGCGAACAGGGAGATCGAGAAAGAGGTGGTGAGGTCTGGAACGTTGGAGCTGGTGGAGCCTTTCATCGCCTCTTTGGATCCGGATGACTTCGCCCGCTGCTTGTTGGACAGTGCGGACTGCATGCAGGGAAAGACAGCATCTGACCTTCAGCACCTTTTGCCATTACTAGATGGCACGAGAGTGGAGGGGAAGTGTATTGCTGCGTTTTATCTCTGTGTTGAGACCAGTATCAAGTCCCGCCAGCGCAATACTAAGGTACAATCACTCCAGCTGACATAATCCTCAAATACCAGTGTGGGAGGCTAGTTTTTCTTTTTTAATACATACTTATTTTCTCCTTTTTAAGATATTTCAAGAGATCGGTGCAGTGCAGAGCCTTAAAAGAATCGTCATGTACTCCAGTAATGGGACGGCCTCCAGTCTCGCCAAGAGGGCCCTGAGAATGATGGGAGAGGAAGTCCCAAAACGAATCTTGTCTTGTGTGCCCAACTGGAAGACCTGCGAGGTGCAGACATGGCTGCAGCAGGTTGGCTTCAGTGCCTTCAGCGACCGCTTTCAGGTAGGTCTAAGAAAAACCAACAAGGACCTCAGAGAAATACAGTTTCCTTCACTGGGAAAAGATAGTGACAAAATCTCCAATTCACAGCCTCTGGTCGTTCTATGTGACAGACTCACCAACAGCAAAGTTTTTGTCAACAAAAATGGCAAACAGTGTATTCTTTTCCTTGCATTTCACGAGTATGAAATCCTTTGTGTCAGTCTCACTCACAACCGCAATGAAATACATGGAAGTCTGTCATTGTGGGGTGACGTAATAAGAAATTGTTTTGTTTGAATGTATACGTTTGTAAAGACACATTAAAATCACCTTGAGATTGTAAGTCCCTCTTTGTCCTGATGTGTCTTATAGGAGCTTCAGGTGGATGGAGATCTCCTACTGAACATCACAGATGAAGATCTAAGCTCTGATCTCAACATGGCTGCAGGTCTCACCCGCAAGAGGCAAGAAACTAAGACCAGTTCTCAACAAGAACTGATGTAAAATGTCACTGGTCTGCAAGAAACAAATGCTTTGTGTCTTCATCCAGGTTTCTGAGAGACTTGCGTGTGCTGAAGACCTACGCCGACTATTCTACATGTGACCCTAACAACATGGCTGACTGGTTGGCTGAGGTGGATCCCCATTTTCGACAGTACACCTATGGCCTGGTCCAATCAGGCGTGGACCGCAACAACGTGGAGAACCTGACTGACCAGCAGCTGCAGCACGACTGCCATATTAATAACGGAGTCCACCGGGCGAAGATACTATCCGCTGCCAGCAGGCCGTTAAAGCCGTGCCACACAGACGCCCAGCCTCCAGGCCCTGACGTGTTCATCAGCTACCGTCGGACCACTGGCTCCCAACTGGCCAGGTATAGCCCGATAGGGAATTTCCAAAAAATGTTCTCCCAAATTATTAGAAAACACAGCAGTTTGTTTGTTTTCCTCATCTACCAGCCTTCTGAAGGTGCACCTGCAGGTCAGAGGATATAGTGTTTTTATAGATGTGGAAAAGCTGGAGGCGGGTAAATTTGAAGACAAACTAATCCAGAGCGTACAGAGGGCACGCAACTTCATCCTGGTCCTGTCTGCCAACGCGCTCGACAAGTGCATGGGCGACACCGCCATGAAGGACTGGGTGCATAAGGTCAGGAGGAACATACAGCTCAACATAAATGTAGAAGCATTTTTTGATTGGTGTAAATATGTTTGCGTGTGATATGTGCTTTTCTTTTTGTTGCTAAAAATAAGGGAAAAAAGAGAGATTTTTTCAGGAAGTTAAAAATGTTTGTTGAAGCTTATCTGCAGTTACCCTGAGGTGTAAAACATGATTGGTGTAGCTGTATAAATAATTAAAACTTAATGCAAAATTTGTTGTTTTTGTTACTTGAGATGTTTCTGTGAGGTACAGTTGTTACTTTGCTATTTGAAGACAATAGGCATCTAGAATTGTATATTGCTTAAGATTATTAAATGATGTCTTTTGGTTGACTGTTGAATAATTAGTTTAAAAAGGATTTGCTTATTGTATTAGTCTGGCACTCCAACAGTAACTCACTTTTGACTCTGCAGACATAATTGACTGCTTGTTTAATTTTTTCAAATTCACTCTTTTTTCCTTATTTGTTTTATTCCACCTTACTATGACCAAGGTTGTGTTTTGCACCTCTGATTCCTCCTCCTGACATCTTGTATACATGAGTCGAAATAACAAATGTCTTATCTAAAACCAGGCTAATGTGATGCTGTTCTGTACATGCAAGTGATTCCACTCCTTTATGCATTTACACATTCAAAGGTAATATTTAAAGTGCTATTTATATTGCAGGAAATAGCCACGGCCCTGAGTGGTAAGAAGAACATTGTCCCCGTCACAGATAACTTCATGTGGCCTGACCCCATGTCACTGCCAGAGGATATGAGAGCTATCCTCAACTTCAATGGCATTAAGTGAGTATTACTACACTTCCACTCACATAGCCTTACTTTACCACTTAAAACTACTCACTCCAGGTTTTCTGTATGAATGAATCGGTTTGCTTGTGTGGCCCCTTGTCACAGATGGTCTCATGAATATCAGGAAGCTACAATTGAGAAAATCATCCGCTTTCTCAAAGGACACCACGACACAACTGACGCCCCAGACGAATCCAAAAGTCAGAAGAAGAAATAAGCCAATCCAAACACGACTATAAGACGTTTGTGATGCCATCTTCCACATGCCTGTTGAACAGCCTTCCCTGCTCTGCCCGACAGCATGTGAAGTATATGTTTAGCCCGCTTACACAAATAAGTGAACAGGTCCTTAATCCTTAAACAATAAGACTTAAAAAGGGAACTCCGGATTGTCTGTAATTAAGTTTAAGTCGTTAATGTCATTCCTCACTAACTGCTGTATTGGTGTAATCACGTTCAGTATATGCCTTTTATATCTCAGGAAAATAAGCGATAGACCAGCTGTCACTGGCATCCAGCAACATCATCATCAATAGCAATTTCTGAAGGCTCTACCAACCCTTCAGGATCAGTCAAAGTTATTGTATATGCACTTATTCTTTCTGTATCATGTATATAACATAATAAATAAATCCAGGTCTCTAATACGACTCGGCTGTTATAGCTTTCTGTTCATTTAAAGCAAATCTTTTGTTTTTACAGAAGCAACTTCAGGTATTTGATCTAAACTACAGGCATTACTTCTCCAACCTAACCAAGACAATATTTAAAACTCTTAAATAGGTGGAAAATGCATGTGGTATTAAGCACAATAGACAGCTGTTAAAATTTATTATAGCTAAACTGTAAACCCTCTGTAATTTAGCATGGGTAGATTTTACAGGCTGAATTAACCTGTTCACATGGAGGGGAGAGGTGTTTCTCAAGACAGCAATCCTCTGATTCAGTCAGGATGTTTTTATTGAGATAACTTATGTAATTCCCCTAAAATACGCAGACCAGTCAATCAGAGTTTATAGGCTGAGTGTGTTGCTCCATGAACAGAAGTTACTAATCTACTGTAACATTTTTAATTAGCGCTATTTATATTGCTAATTAAATACTTGTGGGCTTCACAATTAAAATTGATCCTGTTTTCTGAACTTGCAGTAAAATTAACCTCTAGTGCATTTCATTTTTCATGTTTTTACCCAAACAAAACACTTTTTTCATCCATTTTGTTTACATCCCAAATAAGAAGAAAAAACGACAACTTTAGAAGAAGGAAAAACAAAACCAGAGTGGCTCTACAGGAAGATAAATTGTTCCTAGAAAAATAAAACTTAAAAAGCACCTAAAGTTTCCCACTTCCCTTCAGGTGTTTGTCCAGGAGAGGATGCGGTTACCTGTGTGACTTCATAATTTCTTCAGAATGAACACCAGTACCCTGGGTCAACTCTGAAATAATGATTACCTTTTAAATGATCTCAACATAATTGAATTTGTGGCCAGGAGTATTTAGACCACACATTTTTCATGTTCACTGTGATATGACCACACTGGTATCTTTTCAATACTGTTGTATGCGTTTACAGATAAAAACAAACAATTTTAGGTATTCCAAATTTTTTAAAATTTTTAATTAGTTTTCTCTATGATAGCAAAAAAAAAAAAAAATCCACTCAACCAGTTGAATTCATGAAACACATTAAACTTCCAACCGTAGACTTTGACGAAATCACCCAAAAATAGCAGAAATGTGAAGATTATTTCTGAGCAAATAAATGATTCAGAGTTAAATATCTTCATCAGACAGAGTTTATTTTTCCATCCAACTCCAAAATCAAAATCTGGTGTAGCACTGTTATAGCACGAAAACACAATAAATAATAAATGTACTTGTATAGCTCTTTATCTCGTCCAGAAGAATCCAAAGTGCTTTACATACATTCACATGTTGATGGTACTAAGCTACATTATAGCCACAGCAAACTGATGGAGGGTTCTCTGACCACAACCATCAGGCAAGGCGGGCGGAGTGTCGAACCAGTAACAGGGGTTTGAACCAGCAACCCATATGTTACAGGACAGACTACCACCTCGTGAGCCACCGTCACACAAACAAATTTAGTTTTGGAGTTTTCCATCTGCTGTGCATTATCTTATTTGATAGGTTACTAATATCAGCATAAAACATTACCAACATAATACTCAAGCTTACTGTTGTTCATTGGCTTAGAAAAGTCAAACTTAAAATTCAAAACAAACAATCACATGTTTGTTTGTATGTTTCTTTTTTTCTTCATCACAGTTTTTGCTTTTTAATGTGACATGTTAAAACTATCAACAAGGATTCAAGTAAAAAAATAATTTGCTTACAGCACATAAAAAGGGTTTCCTGATCTACAACTAATATAAATTCAATTAAAAAAATACTTTACTTTTCTCAAAATGGACAAAAGAAAATTTAATTAAATATTACATATTAATTTTTTTCCCCTTTTGCACAATTTCCAGAATTTTTTTCTAAAAGACAGATTTAACTGGAACAGACAAAGCTGTTTCCATTTTTGATACTATTAATGAACAATACTGTGCTTCCGTAGCTAGCTATTGTGGTTAATAAATTCACACAGAGTGCTGTATAAAAACATTTCAAGTCAATGTATAAAATATTCATGTGCCTGAACATCTTGATTAAATGATGTGAGACATTTAACTCTTGGTGTGAAGCTCTACTGACTCACAAATCGAGGGAGGTTAGCCCACATGGTTGTTTCTTCACTTTTTGGTCTCGTATACTGAATTGCCAAAATTCAATTCAGTATAATGGCATGGATGGAAGAATCCCTTTGCAGAATAGCAGCCTTCATGTTTGTTAGGATCCCAGTTTCTAACAGCATCACAGACAAGATGAGTACTGAATCTCCACAAATGGGTCCCATCAGGACCGGCTCTTAGCACTCAGGATGTAGAGTCCCTGTGTTCCCTCCGCTGGCCCAAACACTGTAGAGCTCTGCAGAGACAGACACATATGTTGATTTTTGATTTGAAACGGTTGGTAACCAACAAAAACACTTGAAAGGTAGAAAAAATACAAGGTTCCAATACACCCTCTATGCCAAAATTCAGTTCCGAATAATGGCATAGGTGAATAACAAAGGGATAATGTAGAAAAAGATGGATAGATAGTTGGATGGATCTTGGAAAACTGGATGGATGATGTAGGAATAACGTAAGAACAGATGACTTCAGACCAGGAACCCCGCAGCAAAAACAGAAAACTCACCCAATTATTGCAGTAGGAATGAGGAGGAGGATGGCAGCAAACAGGAATGAGAAGCCCTTCATGAAATGCAGAGTGGCTGGATAGATGGAGTTAAAGAGGCTGCTGCCCACAAGGAAACACAAGCTCTCCACACAGGCAACGCAGGCAAACAAGGCCCCTGAGAGGCAGAAAAAACACACGAGTTTATTAACTGAAACCAACGTGAAGCACCTGAATGCTGGCTATACCACTCATCCTCTTATCTCCCAGAGCGCGTCCCCAGGCCCAGATGAGGGTTAAACATCTGTAAAACTAAAACACAACATGCAGAGGACCAGAAGCTCGCTGACCTTGTTCTGATGGGTCAACCAACTTGGAGAGCTTTGACCTGAGGACGGGAGTGGAAGCCATGAAGAGGAAACACAGGCCGTAACCTGGACAGAAAAACCAAATGCAAGACAATCGTCAGCATCAGGCAAGTTTCAGCTTGTTACTTCTGGTAATGCTGATGATTGTGGCCAAGAACAGTTTGAGAGATTTCAGAATAGAAATAGTTTAGTTTTTATTGACAGATTTGCAGGGATTATTAAAGGAATATGGTGCCGTGAGTCATTTTCAAAAATTGGCCAAGAGCTAAGAGAATCAAGAAATATCCTGAAAATATGAGCATGTCAGCACCTGCCTCCAGAACCAGTGGTGCTAAGCTGATTTTTATCAGACATCTTTAAGGCCATGAAACGTTTAAGACCTGAATAGAAATGCACCAGTATGAAAATTTGCCTTAATACCGATATCTGATAGCAATATTTCTGTTACAGTCGATAACCAATGATTACTGATATTCCATATGTTTCTCTACTCTTTCGACACTAAGGAAAAATGATCACACTGACCGCTGACACTGTTTTTAGTTATTAATTACTAATTATTTACTCCTGAAGTTGATACTGATAATAATGCTGATATATTGTTAAAGCTGTCTTCTTTTTTCTCTTTTCTTACAAACATCAAGGACATAAGAAAGTACAACATGACCCATCACAAAAGGAAAACAAGACATGCAATATAAATCAATAAATAAAAACAAACAAACATGTAGTTAAAAAAAGACAGATAAACTGCATAAACCAACTTAGAACAAAATAAATACACCGAGTGTCGACAGTGGTGTATAAAACTATGAACAGATCAAAATATTTCGATTTCGAATGTTCCAGGATCGGCCACCGATATGTATAAAATTTCTGAGTTACTACACACTCCATATCTTAGTTCTTCAATATGAGGAACCTCTATGAATTCCTGTAGCCAGACGACGAATTGAGGAGACGAGTTGGAAAAACTGTTTTTCTTTTTTCCATTTTAAATCCTCTAAAATTAACTGTGACACATATTTTGAGAAACCGCTTACGACTTTCTGAAGCTTCTCACCTGTGAACATAAGCTGGGTGGTATCCGCCACAGAGAAGACCACCAGCCCAGTAATGTTCGACACCAGGCCCACCAGAGCCACCCAGGAGTCCTGCAGGCAGCGCTGCATTACCCTCAGCCCCAGCAGGCTGCTCAGGTAGGCCAGGTTCTGAGCGGCCGACCCGTAGCCAATCAGAGCCGAGTCCCAGCACAGAGGGGAGCTCAGCTCGTACAGCACGTACAGCTCTCTGGTGCCGAAGTGAACGGCCACCACCAGGAAGAAGCAGAGCGTGTAGAGCCACAACTTGCCCCTGTGAAGCAGCGCTCCGCCGCCATCGCCGCTGATGCCTCCTGTGGAGTAGAGGCGCCAGACGGCTTTATAGTGGCGAGCGGAGAGGAGCCTAGCGCCTGGGTCGGGACGGACGGACTCTCGGATGAACAGGTAGGCATAGAGAGCTGAGGCCAAGTTGGTGGCCAGGACCAGCCAGAACGGGTTGATGTAACTGGAAAAAATAAACATAAAACATTGTTTATGGAGGTGACATATTTTTTTGTTTTTACAGCAGAAGTGCACACAGCAAACATTTGTCACCAGTTTTCAGCTAAAGGGTGGCAGAAAACTGGTGGTGGCTAAGCATTTCACTGAGGATCATTTGCTCTTATGGTTCTCAACACGCAGAAGCACAACCAGAGGTGAACTCAGAGCTCAGACAAATAAATCAGTCACCTATAAATATAATAGTGAATATGTGATATTATGCTATTTAATTAAAGCATATATTAGGGCTGGATGACATGACTGAGCAATGATTTTGTTTCAAATATCAGAAATACTGCCAAACATTTAATGTGACCTTCCTTGTTTTATCTTGAGATGTTGATTCCATTCTTGGAAATCTGAGTAGCATAGAAAACGATCCATTTTCGCATTTGATGCTCCTTTCAACTGTTTACCGAAAATGAAAGCAGGCATACAAGTTCACTTCCCGCTCCCATTGTTTTTACTCAATATATAGTCATTTGTTAGATCTTAAAATTAGTTGCGTTTCCTGAGGAAAATATCACAACAACCACAAATTAGTGAATATGAACTCATAATAATCTGGTATTTTCTTGGGGGTGCGATGACTTTTCCAGGAGGGAACTATTGTAACTGGTGTTTCTCACCCTTGTGCCCGCCGCCACTGGCCTCCTATGATGCTGGCCAACATCCCTGAAATGCCCAGACAAGCTTCCAGAACCGCCACCCTGAAGGTGCGGGACCTCCTGTCGCTGATGTCCGCCACGTAGGCAAAGCAGCCGGCCAGAACGGCGTTGAAATCCCCCGAGAGGCCACTGAGCAGCCGGCCCACCAGAAAGTAGACCACAGGCAGCTTGAGGTACATCACCACGAGGTAGACCACGGCCTGTAGCGCCAGGCCGAAGTTGGGGAGGATGAGGACGGTTCTGCGGCCTGCTACATCGCTCCAAGAGCCCAGGAGAGGGACAACCACAAGCCCGACAGAAAACCCCCCAAGGCTGATGTACAGGTTCCAGTGAGCTGTCAGAGTTTCAACTTCCTGAAGAAAAACAACAGAAACAAATAGGTGAACAGAATGAAAGCTTCCTGCTTTTTAGTGCAACTTGATTTCTTAATTAATCTAATTGAATGCTATAATATCCTGTTTCCTGAGTAAAATGGATGAACATTTCCCTTTTTGAGCATGCTCAGCAAATTCCTCTCAGTTGCAACATGTGATGCTGTTCCTATTTTCTGAACAGCTTTTGAAGCAGTCACTTTAATTACACATGCTCAAAAGTAATAAACGGATATTCACAAATACTGACCTAAATATTGACCTTTTCTTTTTTCTTTTTCTTTTTTTTTTTTTTTTTTTTTACATTTGATTAGCTGGTCAAATACAAAAAAAAAAAAATCTGAATGATTTATTTTCTTTTTTGTCGAATGCATCAAAACTGAAAACTTCCCTCTTTTTTGTCACTGAACGCAGCAAAAACAAACGTTATGTCATTTTGTGCACTTTGTCTTATGAGTTTAGTATAAATTAACTTCAGGGATTCCTCAGGACATTTTACATTTAATAGTCAATTTTTGTTTCATATTTTATTCTTCAATTAAAAAGACATTAGTGAAAAAGAGTTTGGATGTTTTTGTAGTCCTTTGGAAACAGGTTTGTGCTCAGATCAAACAGTATTTGTCAGTAATATTGAGTTCTAAATTAACATTTGAAATCTGAAAATACCATATTTTGTTTTCTACACCAAATCCATTTGTGCAGATTCAGTTAGGAAAATTCAAGACTGTGTTGCATCCATTTATGAAGAAATAACTCCTGGATGCTGAATTTTATTGGAAGTGAAGAGATCATGCCACTTAATAGAAGTGATCATTTAAAAAAAATAATTTATAAAACTTATTTGAAGCATGATTTTTATAAAATCTTATAATTATATATTTATAAAATATTTACAACGTTAATAATAATTACATATATTTAAATTTAATTAGAATATATTAGCTGTGATTAAAATCATTAATAATAGGTTTATAAGAAATACTACATTTGACTTAAAAAATCATTTTTGAGGGGTTTACAATAATATTGATGATCATGACAATGATTATTATTGAATATTATTATATTCACAAGGTCATAATTTAGCATTCCCATAAATGCTAATGATGCTAATTATAATACATTAGTTATAAATTAATAATTTTATTTGACAGAATAGTATTTTTTCTACACATTTACAATAATTATATTTTCAATATATTCTTTAATTACGTTTAAAATAATATATTATTATTATTATTATTAATAAATAATTATTTATTGTACAAAGCCACCTGTAAGCCTACTAACAGTAGACTTTACATCTCACTCCCTTTCTATCTAAATACACCACATTTTACACACAATATGAAGTTTGATCAAGTTTATTATTATTTATTTGAAACTAAAGAGTTATTTTGCTTTTCTTTTTCATACCTAGCTATGTGTGAACCTACAGATCCCAAAGCAACAGGACTGATGGTAAATGCGTAAAGTTCTCAGCTGGTGACCTTTTGCAGCGGGTCCGGGTCCACTGAGCTGTTGCTGCACCCAGACCTCCTGGAGCCATTGTAGCCGAGGTCCTCACTAATTCGGTCCCACAGGTACTGCGTGGTCAGAGGGGCCTGGAGAGCCAGGGAGAACATGGAGAGGAAAAGCACCGGCTCCACGGACACCGGGACAGGGCACCGGCACGACGGCGGCACAGAGCTGGCGGCGGTCGGTAAACCTGGTTCGCCTTTGCGGTCCTCAGAATCGGACCGTTGGTCATCCGTTGACGAGGCGCTGAGGAGGTCTTCGGGTAGGATCGCTGCCGTGTCCGGCTCGTCCATGTCGAACCTACTGCGTTGAAGTTATATGCTATAAAAACACTTTTTACAGAGGTAAAACCATAAAGTTACTGCGGTGACATAACTAGCATAAGGAGCTAAAGCTCAGTGCTCTGGAGCTAAAGGAGCTAACGTTCAATTTCATTCCTGGAGAGTTAGCTCCCTCTAGTGTGGGAATACTGGCACTACATCCTTAAAAAACGAATTGAAAGGAAAATGATACACATTTAGAGTAAAGAAAAATTCAAAAAGGGCTTCTGTAGCATTATGGTGGTGTAGGCAAGGAACTGGTACAAGTTGGTGATGGATGATGCCAAATACAGGGCAATTCTTAACAAAACAACTGTTAGAGGCTATGAAAGATAAACCTAAATATACAGTCAGAGCTTTGTTGCAAATTTGAAAAATGATGTTCATATCCATCCATCAAGTCCATCCAGGCAGTCTGATCTTAAGCTATTTTACAAGAATAAATAAATAAATAAAAATACAATGGGTAAAATTCTCAGGCTCCAGATGTGCAAATATGTTAAAATTACAGCTGTAAAAGGTGGGTTTATGAAGTAACTGTGTAGACCAAGAATGAAAGAAATCTGAATGGGATAAATACAAATGCACCCCACACTTAAAAAAAAAGAAAGAAAGCCATGTGTCCAGTTTCCTCTGTTTCAAAGCTTTGGACTTATTTGTGTGGGTTTAATCATATTAAATCACAATTAAGCATGTGATTGTAAGTGACAAAATGTAGTTATTTCTTAAGATTTACATGAACCCTATGGGGTTTCTTTTATATAAGTGAAAACAGAAGTACAGCATTTACATGTCTCTGTGTGTGGGCTCATTTAAACACTTTTGTCAGGTTTTTTTTTAACAGTGAAGTTTTTAAGTGAACTATTACTTTCATCTTCAGATCAAGCACTGTCACATTTAATTAAAGTATCTAAAAATAACAACCAACTCTTTCTAGCCTATAATTATGAGGGTGGTTGATCTGGTTAGTCAACATTTCAGCTGCACTTAGACATTTATCTGGAATGGGATCTTTGCTCCTCCACTGTTCTTTTTCTGTTCACAAAAATTATTAGATTACACATCTCCAACACTGGATGGTGATGGCGGAGTATTGAAAAAAATTTATCTAATTTTTATTAATTTCACAAAAACGTCTTAATAGATTATGTGCACTGACATACAGTATATACGGATTCTAAATGCCTTTGCTCTTGTAGTTTATGTTGGAAAACTTTTCAAGTTTTTATCCAGATAAATGGATATTTTCATGTTTCATATAATCCGTGATTTTATAAATATGTATAAATTTTGAAAAAAATGTAAACTGAGAATAAGAGAGACAGCTAAAGTATTGCTAAAGCATTATATTTAGCTTCACAATTTATAAATGTCACTGCTATGAAATTGACCTGAATCCCATTGAGATCTTGTACCACTGACTAGATTTTTTTGGTTGTTTAAGTTCTAACAATGATTATATTTTATAGACATGATTAAAATACCATACATTTTTTCTTTTATTCCCATGGTTTTATAAATAATAATTAGCTATTGGACCATTTATTTCAATTTCTTAAAATCTACTATTGTTTTTTTTTCTTTTACAGTTTTTACACGGCTGTACTTCTCATTCTTAAAACCAGTCTTTTGTGAAAAATTTGAACTCTCCGATCCCGGCCTGGCCTCTTTCTGCATACGTGGGTCCTCTCTGGGTATTCCTCCCAAAGTCCAAAAACACGACTACCTTATTAGTGGGAAACCCTTTTGATCATGCACTGAGTAGGAGCTTGTGGAAGAAGGCCGTGTTCGATAGATAGGTGACCTGTCCAGGGTGTAGCTGTCCGTTGCTCCCAATGAGCGCTGGAGATGGGCATCAGCCTCCAGGCAACCTTGCATGTATAACTGGGTATAGATGAAGGATGATTCTAATCACCGGAAATCGTATTGTAATTTTAAGTTATCCAACAATTTGAATACATGTTGTATTAAACATAATAACATTTTCCTCATGCTTTTATATTTCAAATCGGTGTCCTGAAAAAAATAAAGGTTTTAGAGAAACAAAAAGATTAAGTACAACTACATTCTCATCTGGAGACAAATTTGAAAAATAGAAAATACTTAGTCATATTTGGTAATCAAAAAGGATCAAAGACATTGCTCTGGAAGCATATTTGTTGCTCTGCTTTCATCAGTGAGCCTTTGCATCCTGTAATCTTTGACCAATGTCAGTGGGATGATGTACAGAAGCTAAATCACTTTTATTTGACCAAAGACTAAAATCTTTGCCTGTTTTTGCTCAACTCATTTCATGGTAATGTATGATTCCTCTGAAGCAACTAATGCATAAAGCCGTAGGAATGAATGTAAAGTAAAATGTGTCTTTTATTTATATAAAACAGAGTAAGATGTGTAATGCAGTAATTACGCTAAACAAAAGGACGCCCTGCTTATGCACTGCAACATTGTTGTGTACTACTAATGATGTATGAAGCATGAAATTATAGAGACAAGTGTCCATTGTCATATAACTAGAAATAAGCAATAGAGTCAAACGTAAACCAAACACTGACGCAATCTGTAGCAGTCTGTAGAAACCAACCTGGAAATGTAATCACTTCACCTTCCTCCTCTTCTGATGAGTCAACACAAGCAACAGCTTTTGTTAGGCTAAAGGTCCATTAGGCAAAGCAGCAGGTGTAGGCAAGTTCTTATCAAGGGTCAGGTTTCATAGGAGAAACAAACCCTGGTGAAAAGAAAATGCAAATATTAAGCAACTCTATCTAGAAACGGCCAAAACGGCTTTATTGAATGTAAATTAGGAAAACAGCTGGTCGTACATCATCCCTGCTCATAAAAATCATCTTTAAATTTATGATACCAAATTACTTAAAATGTTAAATTTGCTGGTGTGTGGCCCAAAAGCAACACCCTGTGCACCATATCCACAATGAAACATGGAGGTGTCAGCATCATGCTGTGGTGATGCTATTTGTCTCGACAGGAACAGGAAAGCTGGTCAGAGTTGTCACAGAGACGGATGCAGCAAAACGCAGTCTGCGGAGAAAACCTGTCAGAGTAGGCAAAAAATGTCAGACTGATGATCAGAGACAGATATCTCTGGAGTTAATCTAGATCTAGAATAGAAATCCTCACAAATTATTCTCCTCAGATGATCTCTGTCAATTCTGACTGAGCAAGGAGTATCTTGAAAAATGTAATCAGTAAAAGCAATCTTGTTATATTTCAGGCAGGTTGGTATTGAAAACAAATGCACATCACACTTCTCATGTTTTCACCTCAGAAAAATGACTTCCTGTCCTTTCTAAATAAAAGCATCACAGCACATCAACATGATATTTCCACCACTTCTTTTTCTCAATCCAGTTATGCTCTGCTTTGCTTTGGTCTGTCACAGAAAATCCAAATAAAATAACTTTATAGCATATAGTTGTTAGTCGATAAAAATGTCCTTGCTTCCTCAAGGCAGTTTATGTTGTTACTGCAATTAATAATGTGATGACAGCTGTCTTATTTCACAGAAAATTACAGAGTTGGCATGATCAGCTGAGCTAAAATTGGTTTGCTGGTAATGTTCACCTTGAGAAGAGGTGCAGAGAAGAAACGCTGGTTCATTTGTGGTTTGCCCGATAGCCTGCAGTCAGAAACTGCAAGTACGGGCTCCAGGATTTTATCCACACACACATTTCAGGTTATTACAACACCAGAATACAACAGTTTTGATGAGCGAATGACAAAAGAACATTTGGTTCCTGAGAATATCTTTCTTTGTTCTTGTTTTTTTTTCTCCCCACCATTCTCCCAACATGGAAGAAACACTAAAATCAAATCTGACACTTTTCCAGACTGTGTAGGAAACCTGTGAGATGCAAACCATCAAAAGTGCTATGAATTATTTTCTGCTGGTAACTTTCACTGTGTTCAGAGTTTGTTCACGTCATATTTTCAACTGGAAAAAATCTGACCACTGATTACAAATATATACAGTATATTTAAATTGAAATGGGGCCCCCAAGAGAAATTCTGCTCAGGGCTTTTTATAAAAGTGCAATTTCCTAAATGATACTGCTACTCTTTAACACTCAAACCAACAGTCAGCAACTTTTGCTGTAACTGACAATTAATCCGGCTGATTCAGTGCTTTCTAGCAAACTTTATCCCAGCTTCTTCCTGAGCTGTAGCCTGATAGCCTTAAGATCAAGCCTCTACAGCATCCTGTGCTGTTTCTTGCATAAAGTACGTTTATAGTGGTTTTTTTCCTCCTTTGGTAAAATAAGTCAAGCCTGTCCTCTTACCTATCAGACTTAAGGTTTGGAGGTGAGTGGCAGTGTTTTGTACACAGAACAATGACATAATGATTAACACACACTTTAAACAGTGCGGTGCAGACTTCAAGGAGCCAACGGTCATTTGTCACACTATATTCATCTTACCCCTTCCCTATGGAGACTCAGAGATGTTTCATAGATGTGAAAGAAAATTAGCGTTTTTGTTGTGTGTGTGTTTTAAAATAACACCTTAAAATATTATTTAGATTGTTATGTTTGTTTTCCAATTTGCAAAAATTGTTGGTGAGAGCAGCTGAAACCAGCATCTGTCCTGCTTGTGTCTCCATTGAAGGTGATGTTCAGCACTTATTCTTTTGTAGATCTAACTTTTTGGATTAAAATAAAATTTTTCTAATAATTTCTGTGACTCTTCTTGTTTACAACGCACACCATCACATATACCCTTCTCATGACTGATATTTTTGATACCTAGAGTTGGATTCTTTATCCTCTCTGCAAACTTTAGTCAAAGTCTAAATTAAACAAAATGTCAGGAAAATCCTACTTGTCAGCAGAACATTACGTCAGATTGATCAGAGTCACTTTAACTGATGGCTGGAGTGAGCTCACAAAGACTAAGTGCCAAAACAGAATAGAACGGAGCTGCATCAAAGTATAACCTTTGTGGTGTATGTGCTTTTGCAATTAGGTTTTCGTTTTTGTCTCCTCTGACAGATTTATTTGCATTTCAGATAAAATGTGTCACATTAAAGATGGAAAGAGTTTAAATTATTTGTCATTTTGTACTTTTACTTCCTCCAAATCTGACTAAATCACTTTCCATTCATTTAGTGAAATCATCCACCAGACAGTCCAGGCTGCGGATCAGAAGTTAATGCTTTTATGGACAAACATGTCATTTTTGTCTGGGATTTACTTTGTTTAAACCCTACATAATATGTAAACAAGGGATTATGAAAGCAAACGCCACTTATAGACTAAGATGAGTGCCAGCTGCAAAAAAAATGCTCCAGTTGCGTTTGGTGTGAAAAGACGGATGCATGAGGTACATCACCAATGCAAACTACACTGGATGACTCGTGATGTTATGCGACAATTTCTCCCCGAAAGGCACAGAATCAACGTTCCTCCATGGCCTCGACGTTTGTGAAGACGAGAGCAACAGAGAGGATCCAGGATTATCCAAAGAGACCGTGCAAATAAAAGTGGCCATTGATTGTTCTCTATCTGTATTTTCAAACTTATTAAAAAACTAGAAAATAAGATGCATTCTGCTATTTTGGGAAAAGGGTAAAACTGTATATTCTTTTAAATTAATAGTTCACATTAAAAGCTGGATTAAAGTTTTCAATGTGAGTTGCACTCCCACAATGAAAGATTTATTTATTTTATACATCTTAATGGAGGATACCAGTTAATGTGTCATGTACAAAAGAGAGACAGCAAATTAAAGGCTTCCCAGTTCATTTTATAGTTCAGCTGAAATCTCATTGTCATCAATAGGATTAGAAACATTCGTCCCTCGGCCATAGAGACAGAAGGCATTCTAAACCAATGGCAGCTTAAATCTGTTTGATTTAAATATTTTACTGAGGAACCTAACCAAGGGCCATATCTCTTCTGTACATCGAGGCCTGGAGCAAAAACATGATTAGAAAAAAATAAAAAAATAAATAAAAATCTGGAACCGCAGGGCAAAGAGGTCAAAAGTATAAGTAGTTATGAAATCCAAACCATTTTCCTTTAATCCAGTGAACGTGCCTCAGGGAAAGACAGAATAACGACACTGCTTGCAGGAATATCTATCACACTTTTTCGCAATAAACTGGCTCTTGCAGTTATGGAAATTCACAAAAGCACGTTGGATGGTTGCTATCAGAGGTAGGATATTTGTGATTTGATGTTTCTTTTTTTGCATAAACATTACGTAACACTGAGATCTGCTTATCTGTTAGCCAAACCCAAACCCATACCAGGGACGTTAAAATGATGTGCATTTTTTCCACACAGCTCTGCTTTTCATTTCTATATTTCTTCATTAAATGGTAATATACCACGTTAAGAGCCGTCATCAGAGGAGACAGCTGCACATTTTTATTTGAAATATCCTTGGGAGAGGAAAAGCAATTATTAGCTTTATATAACCTCACCTTGAGCCAAAAAGAGTCAAGTATTCTGTGATGGAGCTCATTGCCTCAGGGTATCTGAATATTTTCTTTAGAGATTCATAAATTACTGTTTCAGAATGTTTACAGTGATTAGTCTGACTTTTATTTTGAGCTGTTGAAGCAATCTTTTGATTTGCATGTAAAATTTTATCGGTTCAGAATCATCACAGTTGTTATGAAGGTAATAAAAACAAAACGTGTTGTAATGAATGTTTTATATATATATATACAGTATATATATTCAATCAACCGTGTTGAATTTTGTAACTAAGAGCTCTTTATAAGCATGGTGACAGATCAGACATGCATCAAGTTAAAAAAAAATGTTTTTGAGGCAGGGTGTATGATGAAAAGTGTTTAACAAATGTTTCCTTACAGCTGGAATGATGCTGGTTCAAGCTTCTGTTGCATGTTCATTCACTTTTAGTTTGCTTAAAGCACTGCTGTATATACTTTGAGTAAACAATATATATTTTTCTTATTTTGAGCACATAAAGTTTGATATCAAGATTGTAGCTTACACAAATATATTGTTATTTAAAGCGTACAAACAAAACATTTAAGTATTTATTCCAGTCAGTGTAAATGAATAGAGATAATATTTGTTAGTCTTTCAGTTTGTGATTATGGGACACTATCCTTTATAAATCACTTCTTTCTGTTTTCTCGCTTTATCAAATCCTCTTTTACTGATAATTTATTAAGAAAGAAATTCAGATAAAATAATGTCAAATGTACTTGCTAGATTGGTTTGTAAATAATAGAAAACTACATTCCTGTTTTTATAAAAACAGACATCTCCGCCCTATTGTTTAAAAAAACAACAACAATAATATCGTACACACAGGATCAGTTTTGGAAAGTATTCATCCACATGAATACACCTGAGCGTTGGGGTCAGTGCTGCACAATGCTAAAACTTTTGTCAGCCAATCAGAATCCTTCAAAACAACTAGTACTTCCTGTTGGGAATTAAATATGCCACCAAATATGTGGCTATTTTGGCACATTATTTGTTGCACGCTGTAAGATGTGGGACTCCAAACCTCAGTTTCCCCGAATATGTGTGGACTAGGCCTGAAACTCACTGGTATCTTCCTAGTTTTGTTTCATTTTTAAAAACTTCTTTCTGCTTGTTATAAAATGTTGAATCATCATCTGGTCACCGTAAATTTAGATTTAGCTCTGAAGCGATCTAAATAACAATTCAACTAACATGTTTCTTCTTACTGGAAGCGATGTTAACGTTTTGGAGAGGCTTAGCCAGAGTCCTGACTTCAAAGGTAGAAAATAATCCTTAATAATCCAACAATTAATTATAAGAAGAGTTTGATTGTTGTAAAGCCAATAAAACTTTTTCCAGCTATTGTTTTTATTATCATTTTCAACATGCCAGTTTTCAATGAAAGGCAGACAACATGTAAAATGTTTAATAATTGTTTCGATTTCTTTGAAGAGACACCTTTTGCATTGCAACCAAAATCAAATTCCTTGGTCGAATGATGACAATTTAACATATTTTACCAGGGATATGAATAATCTTGGGCTTAATTTCACATTCGCACCGTTCTATTCTCTCTTTCCAGTGCAGTCGCTGAAGGGCAGATAGAGCATGCAAATGTTCCCATCTTCACTAAAGGTTCATTGTGTACCCTGGGTGCAGAAAACACCAAACCAGTGCCTGTCATTCCTATTTTCCACGAATGGAGCAAACAGGTCAAAATTCCACTTAGTCGACACGATGATGATTTGCATGTAACAGAAAATAAATCCCGCCCACAGATAGGAATGAACCTCTGACTGTGATGTTTTTGTTATTTATCTTATGACGAACAGATATGAATTAAGTCATATCTGTTACATGTTTCTGAACAGTACTAACCTGTACTGGTTATCAGACTTTAACAAGTCTGATAGTTTCATCGTGTGTCAATTTTTGAAAAACAAAACACAAACGTTATATTAGTTTGAGAATGAAATGACTTTTCATAGGACAGTAAAATTTGGACTGATTATCCCCCCGTGGATTCGCTTTGTACTTCACATCCAGAACTGCTACCTTGGCAGAATGAGCAGCTTTGCTCTGCAGAGGGTTTGTACTGTAACACAAGAGTTTATTCTATCTGAAATTAATCCCCTGCTCTCTCAGTCATTCTGCCTCACCCTCTTGAGTCAGGATGAGGTTTGTTTAAGGTATAGCTATGAGCTGGGGCTGCTGAAATTCCTGGTTCATTTGGAGGATAGGATAAGAATCTACCTGTTGTGGCACAGCTCTGTTCGCCTCCTCATATTATTCTCTACCTTTTCTACTCCTGAATTTCAGCGTGCAATTCAAGTTTAAGCAAAGTTCCCGTTGGTCAGTTTCTCAATATTTGACGGAGACATACTCCACATCTGGCTCCAGGTCAGATGTGGAGCCAGATGTAGATCCTGTGGTAAACTGCACTGTTTTATGTCTGAATCAGTCCAGTGTGAAATGACTCTTGGTCTGTATTTCAAACCATCTGCGGTTTAAAATAGGTGGGAGGAGGCCCCTCCCTGACAGGTACAAATTAGTCCATGGTTGGAACAAACTTAGATCAGACAAAACAAAGACTTTAAGACACCCCTCAAGCAGATCCAAACTAATCTATGGTTAATGCAAAATAACCCACAGGGGCTGGCTGCACTGTAACCAAAAGGTAAAAGTACGACATGGTGAAGAGGTGAAATGACCAGCAGCCACACTTTCTGCAAAACATGAAAACAAAAGCATGCAGACTGGCTTTATTTGTTTCATGCTGAATTCTTTCTAGTGCTGCACCTGGAGTTTTGCATGTACTCCTTCACCCTTTGAGTCCCCAAATGATCTTGCCTGTGTTTTTTCTGTGCGCGTTCATTTGAATACTCAACAGTAATGTGAAACCAGATCACATTTATGTCAGCCTGTGCCATAGGCATGCTCGGAAAGCAGGGCACGGCGCCCGCTCTTTGCCAGTGGGTATGATCGCGGGTGTATCTTGTGTCCCATTTCAGACAGGTAACCATTCAGTGTAAAGAAAGACTGATGACGGGGAGGAAAGGAGCACTGGGAGCTGCCAGTGGCTGAACCTGGAGATCTTTGGGAACCTGTTGCAACAGGTTTTTCCTTCTGTATATCTTATGGCTGGACTAGCCTGGACGAGTGCCAGGAACACACACACACACACGCGCGTGCACACACACACAGCAAAAGGATGATATTATGAGCTGCCAAAAACTGAAACCAACCCATCAACTATTTCCATACACATTTAGTCAGTCAATCTGATCAAAGTTGCTCAGTGTCAGGGTGAAGGCTTTGAGAGGAGCGCAGATCCGGAAGGAAAATGGACTCAGCAAAGACTACAGGTCTGCTAGAAAAAATCTGAAGCAAAATAAAAGCAGGAACACAGAGCAGCTGTTGAATTCACAAGTTAGGTGAGTTAATGTGACTTTTAAGGCATATTTTCTTACAGTACTGCATTGTTGACTGCTGTGAGCAGCGAATGTCTTACATTGAGGAACTTTAAATGGCAGGTTTGTGTCAACACAAATTCACGTATGTTTTTAACTCTTTGGTCTGTGCTGAACATTAGCAGCAATTCATGTCTCTTACTGGCAACATGAAAAAAGAAATGATTTTTCGATAAATATTTGTGTGAAGCTTGTAGAGGAAATGTGCTGATGCCTCCATCGATTCTGACAGCTGCGTGATGACGTGTTCTCTCAGCACCTCTTTGCACTTTTGCAGATTTTACTGACGTCTTTCAAACATAAGGATAAATAAGGTCAAAGTTGGATTTGAGCTGTTTCATTTCTGCTTCTGTTAGTCATCCTGTTTGTTCTGCTCTCTCTGATTTTCCTGTGATTCTTCTTCTTCTTTCTTTTTTTTTTTTTACATTCATCACAAAACACTGAATCTAAGCAGAATCAGTTCATTCACATTGCTCTTTCCCCCCATCAGATGACTTTCTATGTGTAACTATAAACAGTGAACATAATCTCTCTTGATGCAAACAAGAAGTAGACTTTAATTAAAGACATAGATAAGAGAAGACAAGATAAAATGCAACAGCTGTGTTGAATGAGTGCTGATTTATTTTAACTGTACATAAAAAGGTTAAGGCACAGATTTCAAACTGCAGAATAACACGGAAGATCACATTTTTAGGTAATAAAAGAATATGGCCATGGGTTGAAATTACACCTGACTTTCAGCACAGTCTGTAAAAAAGAAAGACCAATTGGGAATAATTTGGTGCAATCTGGGATCTTGTTGCGTGTTCTCCCTGTGCAAGTGTGAGTCTCTCTGGGTACTCTCCCACTGTCCAAAATCATGACTGCAAAGTTATTTGGTCTCTCTAAATGGCCCTTGCATATGTATGTCTGTGTGTGTGTGTGTGTGTGTGTGTGTGTGTGTGTGTGTGTGTGTGTGTGTGTGTGTGTGTGTGTGTGTGTGTGTATACACTTGGTTGTTTGTCCTATGTTGTCTTGTGATGGACTGGCTATGATGTCCAGTTTGTTCCCTGTCTCTTGCCTACTGACCACTGGAGATTGACCGACACCCCAATATAGAGAATTGATGAACAGATTAATATCCATGCATTTAATTCTGTATTATAGAATTAAATGTTAAATAAGCCAAATAAAATTAGTTAGGCTAGGTTGTTGGGGATTAGAACAAACTTAGAATCCAGGAAAACTACTTTAGCAACTACTTTTTAGACTCCTATTTTTCCAACCAAGAAAAGGAATTAGATACTTACTTATACTTATCTAGAATCCCTGAACAGGAGTATTTAGTTTATCAACATTTTTAGATTCTTTTCCTATTTTGCTCTTTGGTTTGTTGTTTTGTTCCTTTTAATCCCTGTAAAGCACTTTAAATTGCCTTGCTGCTGAAAATGTGCTACATAAATAAAATTACCTTTTACCTTTGGTGAAATCAATGTTCAGAAAATTTTACAGCAACAAATCAAATATTAATAACTGATAGGAATTGAACAGAAAGTTCTGGTTTTACACTTGCTGAATGTAGAAATGTTTTCAGTTACACTGAAAAAACAATCTTGTCAAAAGGTTTCTTTATGTTGGACATAATTTGTTTTTCAGAAATGTAAAACATTAATGACTGAAATCCATCATCTTACGAAACAACACAATAAGATCCAGTTTACAGGAGAAAGTCATCAACATCTGTCAGCTGGTTTAAGGTTGCTTTAAAATACATTAACAGGTTAATAAGACTGCTGCCTACTTCGTGTTGTCAGACCAGTTCTATTTCAGTGATTTCTTGATGCTGCACAGCAGGTGTAAGAATCTAAAAATACGGCTCATCACTATTAATCCTTTTTAGAGACAGTTAGCAATATTTGTCAATTTCAAGTTTGAACGAAACATCTGCACAATTACGTGAACAAACAGCAGGCTAAAAGCCCACTTTTGAAATTGCCCAAAAGGGTGATTATGACCGAATATTTAAAATCTACAAGCTCACCATGATCAAGTCCAGATGCTTCTGATTGTGAAGCTCACAGTTTTCACTGCTGAAGACAATAATGTTATGGAAATAGTAGCAAAACATTTTAGGTTCCCTCTAGGAAGCTTTGTAAACCTTTAACCCAATAGCCACAGCTGACAATTGCTGCTCATTGACGAAGACACCTAGAATCAGGAAGTTAAGTTCTCTGGAAAGTTTGTCTTTGGTATTTGTGCTGCACAAGAAATATGATAGCTCTGAACGGAGAAAAAGTTAATGTTCTCACTCACACATGACAGCAAAGGAGAATTACTGAACAACTCGCCCGACAAGTAGCAAATTTAAGAATTAGAACAAGCCACAAACTATTTAGTTCTCTATTAAGAAATGCTATCTCTTTTTATTATTATTATTATTATTATTATTATTATTATTATTATTATTATTATTATTATTATTATTATTATTATTATTATTAATTTCTGTAGATGTGTGAGAGGACCTGCTAGTACAGCCTGATTCAGACCAGTACACCTACAGCATCTCAACAACATGAAGATCTGGTATTTCTTCACAGTCCAACTTTGATGGTATTTTTTGGATTATTGTCATGTTTCAGGTAAATTCTGCTTCAGTTAGCATCAATCAGACAAATGATTATAAAATAAAAGAAGATGAGTAAATTTACATTAATGAGAAGGAGGTTTTGTAAATCTTCTTTATATGTGATACAACTCTGTATAAACTAAGTAAAATTGTGTTTTACGAGTGTAGAATAGCCAGAAGCTACATAACCCCCCCCAAATATGTCAGTGTTGATAGTTAACTGCATGCATGCACTTGCTTGTCTTGCTACTTTATCAAATTACATCCAGAGACTGTAACGTTTTCAATTTTAAATATTCCATAGCTTCTGGTAATAAAGAAGAAATGATCCTGAAACACACTGCTCACATCAAGAGTTGGTTAAAGTTATTCTGTGTCAGTAGATCACTGCTGCTCCTGACTTGATGGATCCTTAGCGATGCTCCAGCATTCCTACAAGCTTAGTGCTGAGTTTGAAACACAGACAAATTAAATGTTGCTTTCATTCATGATTAAAAGCGATCAGTTCGTTGATTTTTTTGGAACATTAAATCTCATCACTAAAGCTTAAGTTCCCCGTCTGTATCCGAGAGCATGCTGGCTCTGGTCGGTGGCAGACTGTTCATCAAACAGATGAGAGGATTTGTTGCCACGGTGATGAAAGAGACAATTGCTCAACTTTCTCCTCGACACTTAAGCCTCCTTTGATTCAAGCGGAGGGAACTTTCATTTGCTACTTTCCTCTTCTTAAACACTCTGAGCACCTTGTCTGCCTCAGCACTGTGCAGCTTTACGTGACCTAACAGCCATCATGGTTTGCTGGCACTTTTAATGAGCTTGGTGCAGGGCGGGTTTGAGGTTACCTTTACTGGAAATGGGGCCCACGTGTCGCGCGCCTCTGTTGGGATCATTTTACACTTCGCACTCCGGCGGATGAATCCCTGACACATGTACGATCACTGTGTGATGTATTATCTCTGAAAATGAGTGTAGCCACTTCTGAGGTCATGTTGACAGCAGGATTATGTCTGACAGGTTTAAAGCAGGGTAATGACTCAGGAGATACAATCTCAGAGGAACAGTGGACTCAGGTACCTTCTTAAAACACAGATCGCTTCCTGCTAAGTGCTTATTGCACCATGGATGTTTAAGATCATAAAAAAGTGTTTGCATACTTACAGATGTCTTCTTTTTTTCCTACCTAAATGGTTTTTTTTTGGCTGCAGTGGCCTTTAACGTTATGAAAGCTTTAAAGTTACTGTGATGGCAGTAAAGTGGGTTGTGAGCGAGAGGGAAGACATGATAAATGGGCCAGGACTTGTTATATGAGTCGCTCACTTTGGGTCCAATGCCAAAACCACTGCTGACCAAGAAAATAATAACAATAATAATAATAATAGAAATAAAAACCTTTCGACATTTGTCAGAAAACATGCTGATGAGTCCCAAAACGTTTAGGGAAATATTCTGTAGACTGACGAGACAAAAGTTGATCTTTTTGAAAGGAGCCTGACTTCGTTAATTCAGCATTTCAGAAAAAAGACATCATCCTTGGTGAAACATGGTGGCGAAATGAAGGTTTGCCTCAGGATCTGGACAACTTCCTCTAATTGATTGAACCATAATTTTTGACTTGAGCTCATGGTCAGTTTATAACCCTAAGCTCAAACAGACTTAACCAAGAAGGTGATCCAAAACTAACCAAGTTTATCTCTGAATATCTGAAATCAGCAAAACTAGTTCTTCATTGGCAAAGTCCAAAAATATGGACATATTTCCAACTGAAATGTCATGACATGCCATTAAATGGGCAGTTCATGCTTGAAAACCATCCATTTGGGTGAATTAAATCAATTCTGCTAAACAACAACACACACGCACACGCATGCACGCACGCACGCACGCACGCACGCACGCACGCACGCACGCACGCACACACGCACGCACACACACACACACACACACACACAAAACAATTCTCCAAAAAGAGATGGCCATAATCCTTATACAGCAAGGTAAAAAGGTTGTTGCTGGTTATAACATTTTCTTGCAGAGAGCCAGGTTGGTTTGTATAAATTTTTTCTTTAATTTTGAACTTAAAAAACAACAAAAGAAATCTTAAATGGGGTAAATCCTACTTCACAAGATTGAGTTTATTTAATTTAATCAGACAAATGAAAACATGAGGCAATAATTTGCAATCTTTACGCTTACCTTAGCATACAAATCAAGCTGTTACTTTTGCCTTCTTTTGTCTCCACAGAAGCACATTTCACAGCAGGATGTCAAACTCACCAAAGTTTTCCTTCCACAACAGCAGCAGGTCTCAAGCCTTAACTCTTGAGGTCGGCCTGCACACCTGTGAACCCTGCAGGACAACCTGCCAGCAGATGGCGACCCGTCAGGTTTGTAGCTGCAATGTCTTTTTTTTTTTTTTTTAGGGTTTGCTTCAAGAAAGAACAATTTTAGATGTATTAATTGGAGTAGTTATGAGTCACCTGCATTACGCAGCTGTCAAAATGGTCACAGTTTGGAAAACCTAAACAAAAAAAATTAAAAAATGAATGTAAGTCAAAAGCTGTTATTAACAATAGTGATGGGATTTTCTGATTTATCTGACATGGCAAAACAACCAATATGGTAATCTTATAGCCATGTAAGGAAATGTGTAATTGTATTATTGGAATAATTAAATTAGCTTTAAATAAATGTAATGTTTCTTGTAAATATTTTGTGGCTGTGAGATGGCTTTCTGCTGCACCCACTCGTACAAATTTCCTATGTTGTTGATGATCTGTAATAGTAAAGCTGATTCTTATCTTCTGGGCTTACCCACACATTTATTCAGTGGTATTTTTGAAAGTCGGCAATGTGGCTCAACACCCAGGGCGGCACAACCACGGCCTTTTAGGAAAAAACCCCCAACAAAAAACACTCATGTCTCTGTTGTTCTTCAACAAGTTTTCTATTTGTTGTGAACAGTCTGAGAAAATATTGCTACTTCTGCACCTCTGGTAGCAGCTAATGATGCTGAGGTTGGAATCTGATTCGCATCATTTGATTTGTCTAAGTTTAAGGATAACTTCCTTGTTTTGGGGCTAATCTGGTTTCCATTTGATGATTCAAAAAGTACTTGAACTGGAAAAATCTGACCTGGTCATTCTTCACTCAATAACTTTTCAAACAGTTTGAGATGTACTAAGCTCAAATTTATCATAAATTTTGTTTAATTTCTGTTAATAAATATGTTTTTTATATTCATTTTGACATATCTCCACCTACCTATAATCCTGTATATTTTGGTCCAGATGGAGGGGCTTGCACTGGGTATTATTCATGTAAAAACCACTGTTTCAGCTCCTCCCCTGTCTGTTATTTAATTCAGGTAGTGGTTAAAATATTCCCCTTGGAAACGGGACACTCCTTTGTGACGGTAATATCAGTTCTCACTGATTCCTCGTCCTCATGAATGACCTAATATGCCTTTGTGTGTCATGTAAACAGATATCGGTCCTGAAGCATGCTCTATTTTATTATTCTTACAAAAATATTACGCCAAAGTTACACATATATTTTTATTTGTATTAATATATACTTTTATCACTCTCTTACTTGATTCTTGAGAGGTATTGAAAAAAACACACACAAAAAAGCTAGTTCTGCTATTTAGATTTTCATTGTTATGGTTTGTTCAGTAACTTAATCTTTTGATGTACTGGGAAAAGTCAGAGATAAATTGGAGCAATGCAGAAAATGAAGGTGCACTGAAAACCCAAGAAGCTTCGTCTTTTTATTTTGGATAAAATTGCCCTTAAATTATTATATGTTTACACATAACATCCCACAACCTGCATTTTGTTCACACAATCTGGGGCATAGCAGCAGTTTTAATAGTAAGATCACCTCACATTAATATTTGACATTGATTGAATATGCAGAAGACTCCTGGAAAATATTGCACTGAGTTTCTGCCTAGCTTGTCTTATCAGAAGTTTCCAAACCCAGATTGTACAGTTGTCAATGTGGAGGCGATGATTCCTTGAAGGCAAACTGAAGGTTAGTATGTTCAGCCTGTTCTCTTTGATTTATGTACATGTGGAGAAGAAAATTCCTGGATTTGTTTCAGGGAATTCTCAGGAGATCTCTTGGAATTGCTTTTGCTATTTAGCTCATAAATAAAATAGAAAAAAAGTCTCTGAAATCTGGGTGTAGACTGTTGCAAGTACATTATGTTCCGTGTATCTTTTTTGACACTGCAGATTAAAGAGGGCGAGGACATCTGCTGCCCCCAACAAGGGAGCAACCACTCCGGCCTGAGGACTTCAGCACTGAGCAGGAGACACAGCGCTGACGGGACCATCAGCTCAGAACGCGCCCCGGCTGACCGCTTCCACCCGTACCGTCGACAGTTCAGCGACGGAGCGGTGGATGCTTCAGATTGCCTCCTTCAGAGCTCCTCTTCCCTCAGCAGCCTGCAGGAAGTGAACATTCTCGAAACTGGTTCATGCAGTAGAGATGTACAAACAACCTGGGGCGATTACAGCGACAGCTTTCAGGTTCCTAAATTTACCACAATGTCTGTCAGTTCAATAGTCGATCTATCAAAAGCTTTTTACTATCAACAGGTGCATATTCTGCAGCACATATTAATGAACTTTAACAGGGGAAACATTTCTGTCATTTATTGTTACTCATAGTTCCCTCAAACTTTTTGCATATTTTCAGAATCTGTACCCAGAACTACCGGCGGTACCAGTGGAACCTTATGGCTCTCTGTCTCAAAGTTATCCATCCTATGACTCCATGAGCTCCACGCAGCAGGTAGCACACTTTAAATGACCGCTTGACAGCAGCACACGATGCAGTGGTTCAGCGTTTGTTGTGTGTGTGCTCCACAGGTTTCAGCTAAACTGTTTCCTAATGCCGATCAGCCAGATGGCACCAAATATCCCCTTCAGAGTCTCTCCATTCAGCCACATCAGGAGAGGTCAACAGAAGCCCTCTTCCCCAAACCCATTTACTCCTACAGGTAACACAGCATCACATCTCACTGCTGGGTAATTTAGTTCTAAAGCACAGATGCATGTGGTTGGGCAGTATGAAATATGAATGCTATGTTGTGTCAAATATAAGTGTAATTTGAATGCCAGTTTCCTTTTAATTGCTGCAGCATCTTGATTTTTATGGCTTTGAAGAACAGCAAAACAGGAAGTCTGCCGGTCAGTGAGATCTACAGCTTCATGACTGAACACTTCCCATATTTCAAGGTATTACACACACTGAGCATTACATGCCCACTGCAGTTCATTTCATAGTTTAAGGGAATATAAGGCTCATTCAATGTGAATGTGCAACATCTTTCAACATATGACTTTCACTAATGGAAATTTACCCTTTTGCTACTTCTGGAAGTAAGTAATTTGTTTATTTTATTTAAACACATCTGCTATTGCTGTGAGCATGTTGCTCCACGTTGTGTTTTGGAAACGGCGACTCGGAGTTGAATGGAATCATTTTAGCTAATTTGCCACAAAAGTGAACTGTCAAAGATTATTGACTTCGCATTGCTTGATAGGGACAGTTAGTTTAACAAAATTACTTTCAGATAATGTAGGGACCCATATTTAAAAAAAAATAAATAAAAAATAAATAAAAAAAAATATATAGCCTATATATGGTAAAGACCAAAGCAGGAACAAGCAGTGCAACCAGAGTACAGTATTTGATTGAGGAATCAACAAAGCCGCCACAAAACTTGGACTTCCGTTTTATTTTATTGCATAAACATGTAATAACTAAAATGCACAGAGAACTACTCCTATTTTTGAAAAAAATTTGTTTGTTCACATCAGCTTAATGCTTTGCTTTTCAACAGAAAAGAAAGAAGAACATTTGACAGCAAGATTTCAAAGATGAGGTCAGATGCAAGAAGAAAAAAGTTACAGTAAAATTAGTGGAGAATCCATCCATCTGTCTGTCCTTCCCTAGATAATGGAGACACGTTTTTATGTTGTGCTATTAATACACAAAAACATGGCAAAAACAGAAGGTTTGGATAAATCCCAAATTAAATAATGGATGGAAAAGATGATAATCTTAAAAATTAGAAGATTACTGATTTTCTTTCTTCCCTTTTTTTTTATACTTCATGTAAGTGCAACAACTCCTTGGATCAGTTAAAAGGTAAAACATTACCTCATAGAAGATATTATTGATCATTTAATTGTTGGGTAATTAAATATTTGCTCATCAACTTATAACAGTAGGTGACTGTCTAAATAAATCCAAGTGAAACATAACATTTGTGCACAGTTTGCCACTAATGGTTTATCTAATTCTGAAGGGTTTGCTCAGGTTTGTGTGTTAAAGTTAGTAATAAGGATTCCCATAAATGCCTGCCACAGGGTTTAATGTGAAGGAAGTAGCATACAGATGTGAGTGAATTTTAAAACTGCTTCCTGTTGCATTAATATTAAACACATTCGGCACCTGTGGGGTCAGAGCTCAGCTTGAATCCTGATTTTCAGATGAGTTGACACTCGGATCTGGAAAGAGCTCAAACGTTTTCCACCATACATATTAAAAAGGTGCCTTATACACAATTACCGAGCCCATCGGCTATGATCTAGTGAAGCACACTGTTATCTATTTATTAAAATTTCTGCACTGATGGCTGATTTCCAAACAGGTGGCTAAAACCCGAGCTGCTGGGTCAGAAGGTTCGGGAGGATAAATAAAATCAAACTTCAGTGAAAGCCATGTTCACTGGATAAATTTTAAAGAAAAAAACCTGCTTGATGTTGCCAAGTATGTTTCACTTACGTTCGGCTCAGTAGGCACTTGTTATGGCATGCAGATTCAAATCAAAGAGAAGAGCAGATGTGGGCAAAAAATTAACCCTGCAGGGAGGAGATTGATGTCCCTGCATTAATTGGTGAATTGTTAATAGTAACTAAAAAGTATGCTTTTGTAATTTTCCCGTAACAGTTAAAGTTAATTTACTTCAAATATAAATCCATATAATGAACACATTTTCCCCCTTTTAAGATTATGTACTTTTAGCTACAATGTAGCAGCGAGGAAGCAGAAAGTGTGTCATCAGCCCGGAATCCAGGGAAATCAGCAGGATTCTCTTTTCTAACAATTTCACCGCAGCTAGAGAGAAACAGTATAAAAGGTTGGCACTAAACGTTAGTGGTTCACTTCAAATTCCAGGCCTCGAGTTCAAGATCATAAAGTGTAAGACTAATGATTTCCTAACACATTGTCTCTCTGTCTCTGTTCAGAACGCCCCTGACGGCTGGAAAAACTCGGTAAGGCACAACCTTTCCCTGAACAAATGCTTTGAAAAGGTGGAGAACAAAAACGGCAACACTTCTCGTAAAGGCTGCCTTTGGGGTTTAAATCCAGCCAAGGTGGAGAAAATGCAGGAAGAGCTGCACAAATGGCGCCGCAAAGACCCCCAGACTATCCGCAGGAGCATGGCAAAGCCAGGTGAGGAAGAGAGACGGTAATGAAGACAACTGAGCTTATAGATGTGACCAGATCAAAGTGTTTTCATTTAAATTCAACATCTTTTAAAGTTGTCTTGTTCTATCTTCTTTTACAGAAGACTTTGACCGTCTGTTGGGAGAGAAGCCAGACAGACTAAGACCTTTTCCACCTTACCCAAGCACAAACACGACCACATTAAAAAGAGTGGCCCCTACGTACAGCCCCAGCCCTTTACCTCTGAACCCTACGCAGCCTCCGCTGGCATGTCGACCCATTCCACAATCAGAGCACGCTCAGATGCAGCCCCACCAGCCCAGCTACCTTCCCCACACGACGCTCCAACCCAGCAACTCATTTGCCCTGTACTCACCCTGCGGACAACAGCCTGCAGCCGGCATCCCGTCACCCTCTGGATGTCTGAACTCACCCATAGCTGGGAAAATGCCACCCGTTTACAGGGTTGGACTGCCGGTAGAGTACAATGTTGACCTGAGGGGAATGCATGAGTTACTTCAAGATGGAGACACCAGCTATGACATAGACGCACTCAACCCCAGTCTGACGGACCTTCAGCTGCAAGGTAAGCATGTCGTATTATAGGATGCCAAGGTTTTCGTGCCTGTAGAACTTTTTTTAGTCACAAACCACATACTTCAGCATGGAAGAACACAATCTACAATATGTTTTTGTGAGAAAGTACTTTGTAGAACCAACTTTTGCTACAATTACAGATGCAGATCCCACAGGGACATCTTTGCTGTCTAGAGATTGAATAGTTCAAATTCAAACTAATTGTACCAACAGCCAAGAACAGCTATTATTATTATGTCTTGCCACAAATTCTTAAATTTGACTTAAATTTGGACTTTGACTAGGCCGTTCTAAGACATGGTTTGAATTAGACTATCCCATGTTAGTGCCAGCTGTATATTTTAGGACTTTCTCCAACTGGAAGGTGAACATCCACCCCAGTTCAATGTCTTCTTCGGCATATAACAGCTTTTCTCCCAGTTTTGCTCTGTATTTAGCTCCATCAATCACCGATGTCTAGATTCAACCCCCATGTCTGATTTTATTACTACTGCAGGAAACTTGTGGGAAGAATTGAGGAAGGACAGCCTGGTGTCAGAGCTACATGGTCCGGCCACACACCTCTTCACCCCCTTTCCCCAGCAAGATCACCACCAACAGACCAGCTGCCTGCAGGCTTTCAGTCCCACGTTCGAGGGGAATGCTGGACCTTGCTGTAAAGCAGCATATGAGGACGAGGACGCAGACAGAAGCTGCTGGAATGGACTACATCCTGTCGGATATTCAGGACTGGAGAGTTTGGCTGGATATCTGACCTCCTGTACCACCTCCATCTCCCTGACGTAAACGGCTCTCCACTTCTTCTGAGACTTTGCAAACTAATAAACATTTCTCCTTGCGTTCACGTTTTGTGCTTATAAACTTAATCAGCTTTAAAACATTGTCAAACTGAGACATATCCGATGTATCTTTATTGAATGTGATTCATATATTTGTTTGCAAAGTTGTTTATTTATTTACTTTGAGCAAAATTGTGTTTCAATTTCGATGTATCTTGTTTGTCACTTAAAGATTCAAAGTGTTTCATTCTGTTGTTATGGTTTCACCTCTTTAGTTGGTATTATCAGTTTTAACTGCAGGCAAGTCCGTAAGTTATTCCCAAACATATAGTAGTTTGATTATTAAAGTGAAAATTAAAAATTTTTATCAGTTCATAAATGAAACTATAAACATGTACTCTTCTCAACAGGTTTTTTTCAGCATTCACCATCCCATTTTATTAATCCTATAGAAGGTTTAATGTGCCTAAAATGTTAGATGTTGTTCAGTTTGCACAAAGCTTAATTATATATATAAAAAAGAGCAACCATTTGCATTGGTGTCTTATAATAAATGTATTCAGAATCAAGTACTCACACTCAAAATCTAAGCCACTTTCCTCCATGGGCTGTGCTGCACTGCAACTCAAACACTAAACCATACCTCACACCAGGTAGCCTTAGCACCATTATTTGCAGACCTTCCCAATAATATAAACAAACAAACAAACAAAAAAAAAGCAGAAGAAACAGAGGGGAAAAGTCATATGATGGTAGGGGTGAAAACTTTTGTTGTACACAGATATTTCAGGTATACATAGAGGATAGTGAAAAAGCAAGGGCGAAAATACTTCTTTTTAAAGGAGTAATTTAAAGACTAAACAATCCACATGTTGGGCTCTATTTATGACTTGCTAAAACAGCCAGACGCACTGTAGGCTTATAAAGAAGAAGATCCACCCTGTTCTAAGCAAAATCAATGTTGTACCTACTTGCAGACTACTCAGTTGGAATTGGCAACTATCTAAACTGAAGGACAACTCTCCTAATATCAACCCATCTCTTATCTTCGGCTCTTCTAGAAAGGCCTTCTCTTAGTTTAGGAGTGTGTTCATTGAACACTTTTATAGAACAGTTCTTCCGTACAAACTCTTTCATCCACGCCCTTGTTAATTTTGGTCTGTGCACTGCCATGTTGGAGCAGAAACTCCTGACAAACAGTCATCTACGCCCTGAATGTTAGTTTTAACATGATTCAGCCAAACATCATCTCTCCAGGTAATTGTGAAATCCTGACTGGTCGGTTGCATCGCCCATGGAAACGGTGCAGTAACGCTGTTTCAACAGTAGATGGCAGCAACATCCCCACATGGTCCTGCTGTTTATGTTTCACACAACAAGGTACTTCTGTCAAATCTTTAGTTTTCACTTAAATGTATTTCGATTTATTCAGAGAAAAACTACAACTGATGAGAACTGTAGTGTGTAGATTCGCTCATCTGAACTCACTAATTAAGGTCACTGTTCCTTTTACACTTTTGTGAAACTGTCATTGAAATGGAAATGTCACAACGACATACTACGAGTGTATCTAAATGTTGCATTTTTTTATTAATGTCCTGTTTTGAGAATATAAAATGCTATTATTTCAGCCATTCCTCAAGTCAAGTCTTGAGATAAACTCATTTCAAGATTTTGTGAAAATCCCAGTTTTATTTCTTTGATAAAATTAAAGAGAAAACTTTTACAATTTTCCATGTTGATTGAAAACATTTGTCAGCATAAAAGTTAACACAGTGTTCAGTTAGACAGAAAGTATCAGATATCAAAACTGCTCTCTGATTTGTGGCTAGTTATAGACAGTTGTGGTCTGAAGTTTACATACATTCACCGTGTGAAACAATGTCAAATTAATATGGAGCTTTTAATGATTTATTTAAGTTGCTCTTTTACCAACTTCAAGTAAATTCAAAATAACAATGGAGTGCGCTAATAAGAATTTATTGTGAATTTATCCTTTATCCTTTACAGCCCAGTGTATCCCACCTATAAATTATATATACAGGCTTAAACATATGCATACCACTTCTCTAATATTTGGTTAAATGTGTTTTTCAATTTTTGCATCATCTGTAAACTTCTAGCATCTATCTGTGTCCAAGTTTAAACCACACAACCTTTGATCAGAGGCAAAGACCCTCACTCCACTATTACAGCAACTTCCTGCTATGAATCAGTACCACAGCTGCAAAGGCGCCACACAGCATGACGCTGCTACCATGCAGCAAGTCTGAAAGCCTTAACTTATGATTTTGGTTTGGGTCATTGTGACCAAAAAGATAAAACAGCAGAGCCTTTTTTTTTTTTTTTTTGAGGAAGCATCCTTTACGTCCTTTCAGTTTGAATGTGTTCATTTCTTTCTGTCTAGTGCCTCTCTGTGGACAATAAATGCAAAACATCCAAACCAATCACCTTTCGTCAAGAAATCCATTTAGAAATTACTTTTAAAACACTTTCCCAGCTACTGTAAATCTACATTCTCCTTCTTAGATCCTCACTGAGTTTGTTGGACTTGCAGATTGTTTTTAAACAACTCCATTTTAAGCCAGCAAAGAGAAAACCACCATCTAGAACAGATCATGGTCGCTACATAAACAAGCCTTGCTCTTGTCAAGTTAAGACACTCCAGAGCTTTCAGCACCACTTATTTAAATCTTTTAAGGTAATGCATGTACAGCCTTTAGTTATGATTGTGACTCTTTATTTCAGAGAAAATCTGTGACAAATTGAAATCTATACACCCAGTTCTTCTTTTTATAAAATTAAATTTAGTTCCTTGGGTATAATGATTCAGCCCTAGAAAAAGAAGGGCTTAAACCAAAATTGATGAGTGTATCTTATCATGTAACTGGAACTGGATGTTTCCTGGCTCTTACAAATATTCCTGTCGTGGCGGCAAAGTCAACCTGAAGACATGAATCAAATCAAATTCTCACAAAGACAAAGGACTCAGTCATCTGGACAGCAACAAAACACAGGCGGAAGAGAGAGTCACTTAGATATGTCTGCTAACACAATTTTAAGTAACTTTAAGAGTAAAAGTGCCATGAAGCTATAAACTGTAAATATACTTCTAATTCTATCAAAATTTGTGTCTTTCTTTCTGTATATTGTAGTTTTCCGACATCTAATTTGTTCTAACATAAAAAAAAAAAAAGTTTTTAAATAGTTGCAAATAAAACATTCTATTTTATCTAAACACTAGCAGAAAATATCAGTGCCTCCACTACCACACACACATAGAAACTATATGGATGTTGTATGATAAAAAAAAAAATCTAGGTTTACACTTTAGCTTGATATTGAAGAGAGCATGAGAAGTGCCTTGCAAAGGTATTCACGACATTTTTCACGTTTCCTTTTTTTTTACGTTACAGTTGAAAAGTGGAGTAATGAGTAATATCTGCAGGGTTTCTGCCCCGTACACACAGATGTGGTGAGCAGATCAGGGCCCACAGTGAAGCTGATGCTCTTCCACACTGAGGAAAATCAGCACAGGTGGCGTCTCTGGCCTCCATGATGATTTATTCTGGAGGTGTCCACCAGTAGGAGACACAGAGGAAGACCCAGGACACACTAGAGCAGGACCAAGTGGCTGGGAAGGGAGAACAAAACGTCTGGGCTTCTTTGCTTAGGCTGCTTCTCCCGTGACCCAACTCGGATCAAGTGGAAGCTAATGGATGGACGGTTGGGAACTGAAAACTTTCTTGTCTTTTATTTGGATTCATACGACAGAGCGACGCAAAGCAGTGCATGTTTTAAAATGAGAGGGAAAGTATGCGTGCTTTTCATTTTTTAAATTTTTATAAATGAAAATCGAACCTCGCAGTGAAACATGGCGGTGGCAAAATCCCACTGTGGGGTGTTTTTCTTTAGCAGGGACAGAGAAGCTCGGCAGAGATGATGGCAAAATGGATGCAGATCAATCCGGGACAAAGCATAAATAGAAATGCATGCACATGTAGAAAAAATAGAAAATGTTTAAACCCATGAAATTTTGCACTACTTTGTGTTTTTCTGCCACATAAATTCGTTATGAAATACACTAAAGTCTGTGGTTTTAATGTGACAGCATAAAGCATTAAATAGGTGTAAATACTTTTGTTCTCTTTATGAAGGTGATTGAGAAAAAGTTGTCTTAAAGCCTAAACAACTACAAACACTACAAGAAGGAGCTTGCTGAGAAAAACGTTTCCTGGTCAGACTGAATTGTTTGCATTGTTCCACTGTGAATGGGTTTTCCATATGTTGCAAAAATACTGGGAAAATGTTCTTAAACTGAAACAGAGATTGTATTTTTACAGCTGTAGGTTTTAAGTAAATTCAGAAACCGGTTGATGAGAAGAATTAGTCCTTGTCCTGGAGGAAGTTCTTTCACAAAATATGGGAGCATTTTGTGTTGGATTAGACATCTTAACTTTTATAATTAAAGAACCAGCGGAACAACTTAAAAGATATTTTAAAACCTGCTTCTAGGTTTCTTGGCTATCACTGTAATGCTTGTGTTTTTTTTTATTATCTCTCTCTCTCTCTCTTCAGTCCATTTCATGTACTATTGCTGTTGCTGAATCTTATAGAAATGCAGTAAATTTGTAAAATCCCATAAAAAAATTAACCATGTTATTTCTTGGGCTTGCATAGTGGGATTTTGCTTATTTTCCAGCCACCAACTAACACAAAATATAAAACAAGAACAGAAAAAAAAGTCCTCTCTTTTCCTGATGAAGCTGAGCCCACATATGGAGACTGAAATCAGTGGCCTGTTTGTGCTGCCACACGCTTCCATCCATGTACTCTGATGCAAACTGGCAGACTGTGCTGCTCCTCCGGAAGGGGGATCTCATTGTCCAGGCAGATAAGTGCCTGAGCAGGACTATGCTGAGCTAACAGGGGTGATAAATGAGCATCTAAAGCCAGTGATTTGTCCATCAGTTCACATGTTTCTGGTCCTGAAAATGTCTTGAATCAGAGGAGCGGAGATGGTCTTCCTACGGCCCTCCACAGTAGGAATAATCTGCTTTGTTGTGCATCACCAGCTTGTTGTCCACAAAGTAGAAACTGTCGGATTGTGTTTCATAAGGGTGCTGGATCATCTCACGCACTGAAAGAGAGACACAGAGAGGAAAGCCACACCATAATCAAGATTTTGTTACATTAAATCCGTTCTATCTGTGTGACTATTGTAGCCTCTTTTGGTGATGTCGCACATTCATGCGTCCCTGCATGCGAAACACTCACTGGTTTCCTCAGACAACGTGGGGAACTCGTAAATGTGTTCGCAGGTGTTCTTGCTGCTGGGCATGCAGAAGCCGAACTCGAAGTCGAAGCTCTTTAGCAGCTTGTCGCGGAAGTAGTGTCTCTCGATCATACGGAAGTTGTTGATGGGGGTGTCTCCTACTGTGAACTCCACTCTGTGGCGACACAAGGAGAAAATAGACTCACCGAATGTGCTGCTACTTGTTGATGCTCTAAAAATGTCTGGGCCTTTTTTTGTTTAACATCTGGAAAGTGGATGAAAGGGTTACACTTTGATTTCCCTTACAGTTTTTGTTCACACTGCTTTCAGATCAAAATACGTCAATAGTTTTAACAATCCTAATCTTTCTTTGAACACAAAATTGACAAATTACAGAAAAGGTTTCACAAACTTGCAGTTAGAGTTTAAAGCTTCAAACATTCTGTGGTGAAGCATGCGACAGGCAAAAGAAAATAGTTTTGCACCTGAATCAACACCAAAATAAAGTTTTTACTACAATCATTCCAGTGATGATTATTATATTAATATCTTTTTTTTTCAAACAATGCATTTGTGCTATTTTTCTAACTTCCTAGTCCAGCTAGAAGGGCTGCAGAGATACTGTGGGTGTGTTCAAGTTCGGGGGTCGGATCCTTCGAAGGCTGATTTTGAAGGCAGATTATGTCACAGCGATGCAGCGAAGGCTGTTGAAATTCAAACGGTCCTCTAAGTGCGACCCACAGCTGCCTCTTCCTTTTACCGGATTTGAAGGTCGGGTCTGATGTGTCCTTTGCAGCCTAATCTAATTCAAGATTCAATGTGTGGAGTGAATGGACGATTTTTGTTCGTGTAACAATGACTGATGAACTGGGAGAAAGAGTGGGAAAGGAGTACAGTTTTAAAGGTAAGTATATTAAAATGCTCACTGCTATAAAACCATGCTTTGTGTGTAATAATAATAGGAGTAGTGGTAAAAAGAGATAATAACAGTGTAATAACAGACCATGTATTATAGTTTTGGCTGAAACTAATGGTCATTACAAATGTTTTTTTCTGATAAAAATGAAATAGAAACTATCATTATAAGCACAGTGTAATATGAATTTGTATCTCGTATGATAAAGCTGCTTGACTGAATTCAAAATATCAATAAATCACAGAGTGGGACTGAAATGATGAACACCTTTAATGTGGTCTGTCTGCTACAGTCAGCTGAGCTGTTGTCACAGATCATCGTCAGTCTGTTGTCCCAAACTGAACCCGTCATGCCTCCTGCCTCTGCTCCTCAGCAGCAGAGGCAGCGGCAGCGGCGGCAGCAGGGACCACTGCATGTTTTCTATTGCTTCAGTGCACTCTTTGGTTTTCTATAAAGCCTCATCATACACACTCTCCACATTCTGACTTACGTGGCTCCAACTTGTCGTAGTTGGAGGAAAGCTGGAGTGAACTGGTATCGAACAAATCGGCCGGTGTTGGGGTCACATTGCTTTAAACCACCTGCACACAAACAGGTGAACAAAGAAAATGTTCGGAATGATGTAAAAAAATGTATGTTTCTTCACTTTAAAGACGGCAGTTTTAGTCTCTGGGGCTTGGCTCTGACCTGGTGCTGGAGGTTTGGTGATCTCAAACAGGACTGTCCCTGTTTCCATGTCACGGATTTTAAACCGGGTGAAGTCAATCATGTGGACATTTTCCTCTGGACCACAAAGGTAATCTGGAAAAAAAAATTACACACACAGCCAAAACAACCAAATTTAAAATATGTGAAATGAAAGCAAACATAGACATTTCTAACGTCCATCTGCCAAAACAGGTGGATGGACATGTTAGTTGGTCTGAAGTTGGGCTGCACTCTTTTCATTTTTCGATGATGTTTTGAGCAGCACTTCATGATGATGTGGCTCACTAGTGTTCTCCTACAAACCTTTGAGGCACATTAAAAATGATTTGTAAAATTTTTTAATAATTAATCAAAGGAAATTTTTGGCGTCCTTGAAATAGTTGATTTTTACATGTTTTAGTGGATATTTTGATGATTTAGACTCAGTGATGCATTCCAGGTTTTCAAGATAGCATTCCATTACCCAAATCTTCATTAGACTCTGCATTGATTCATGTTGGGACTCTGGGAGGGGGGGAGGGGGGCACCACCAAAAACTGATGTTGCTTCAAATCAGAAAAAAACAAAACAAAACATCTTGGTAAAACTTTGAAATCCATGCATGATTTCACTTCCTCCATTTTGAACTACTTGTTTCAGCACAAAAAAATCCAAATCCAAATGAAGTACAATAAGGTTTTTGGCTGTAAAGGGACAAAATGGTTGACTATTTGTGCAAATCATGAATCCTTTGAAAAAATACAAATTTTCTTTCCACCCTCCATCAGGTGAAAGGTTACTTCTCAACAACCCATCTTCACACATTCAGGCTTTTTTGCTGATTTTCTCCAACTGCATCTAATGATTATGTTAACTCTGCATGGTAGTATGCATGTGTGTGTGTGTGTGTGCTTGTGTGTGCTTGGTCATGTGTGAGACACTCCCTACCCAATGGGCCTGGATTAGACCTAAGAGGCTTATTGTGTTTTATCATCACATGGACCAACTGGTTTTAAAGTACTCGCATACGTACACACACAAAGACACACTATTTCTCTTAAAGTACGGAATGCCAACTTTAGAAGTCTATGCTGCAGAATGTTTTGTAGGTTTTATCTTGCGGGTTTTTGTTGAAGTTAAATATTAAAACATCTGCACTGTACAATCAGACAGAGTCGCGCTCCAGCATCCTCTTGTATTTCTGAGGGTTAAGGAGCAGATGGGCAGCTCAGGCTTTAGCCACCTGCTCAGAGATATTTATAAGCCTTTTCATAAAGTACAGTACACAACAGCTAACACCTTGTCTGAAAATATCTTCCTCGCAAAACATGACTATTTAGAGCCTGCCGTTTGATGTAATGGCCAGCATGGTAGAGCATTGAACCCCAAAAAATAGTTAAGCACTGACAGGATGTGCTGAGCATGAGTCTGAGGGAATTGTTAATTTTTTTTAGACCTCCATTTTTCTTAGTTTTTTTTGTATTTCTGCATAACATACATTACAAGAATCTATGGAAGGCCAAAAGGGCCAAATTAAATAAATACATACATCATATAGTCATTAATTAAACGCACCATAAAATAAATCAATGATTATTTAGATGTATAAATAATTTGTTTAATAGTCATAAACTTAGGACAGTTAATTAAACATGTTTAATTGTGTGATGGTTCTTGTTTCTGCAGCTTTACCATGAAATAAGTTTCCAATAACTTTCCCATCAAAGTCAAAGGCCTGACTCTGATCAGTTGAGTTCCAGTAGTTTGACCCTGTTGGGCCTCCGTATAAACATGAAAATGCAAGTCTTTTTTTGCCTACTAAACCTCTAAAAGTATCCCTGTACTACCTAGAAATTTAATCTAAAATAAATGTAAATATTGAATTAAATTATTGAAAAAAACCTAATAAAATACAGGATATCTTTTGTAGGTCATGAAACACTATTGTGTCAGAAATAAAACATATTTTTATCATAATTGTTACCAAAAATGATTAAAACTTGACCTTTGTTTCTGAAGTTGTTTGCTGTCATTATTCCACTGGCTAATATTTTTTTTTTTTAAACAGAACAGTGTTGTTAGTTTCAACAAACAAACTTTTATCATTCTGACTATAAATCAACATTAAAGAAATGTCTTCAGTCTCGCTAGTACTGAAAATTATTTAAAAATCTCATTACTACTAATAATAATTAAACGCATCATTCATGATCGTAGTTAAGGGTCAGAACGTTGATAGACCAGTAATTTGAGAGCTTTGTTTGTTCCCTCAGCTCTTTTTTCACCATGACAGACCAGAAAAATGACCAGATTATGGCAGACGAGGCTCCAGGTTCATCTGTCCATCTCCCACTTCATCCTACCATGACTCTTGAATCAGGCATGAAGATGCTTCGATTATCCTGCTTAAGGTTCAGGTGGGCTCAATGGAAACAGTCCACCTTTTTCCAAATCAACAAATGACCCTGTCAGCAGTTTTGTGAGAGTAAAGAAGTGGTTGACGGGAGAAAAGTCACAGCGATTCTCCTGAATCCAAGGTTTGATAATCCGTCAGAGCCATATTTCCAGCATCCCTGAGTAACCTTTGCCAGGGAGGGAATAGACATTGAAAATGTTGCTTATATATGTTAACCTAGTAAAAGACAAGAAAGAAAGAGATAAAAAGAAATGTAAAGTGACTGGGTTGAAGAAACAGTTTGTGGTAAAAAGAAAATAAATAAAAGAGCATCAAACTACTAATAAGGTAAAATCATAATATTTACTAAAATTAGCAAGCCACATTGTCGCATCTTTCCCTGACATTTTTCTGATTTTGTTAAGAAATACTGTACAGTTTTTTCTATGTAGCAAATGAGGCCGAAAAATGTTACGTTTTTATTATTAAATAAAATTACACAAATTAACTTTCTGGCTCTTAAAATATTAGGAAAAGACGGTCCTTTTTTTAAAAGTAAAGACTGAACAATTCACTATTTATTTTTTAGGAGTTTGTTAAATGATAATTTACTTAATTTGCAAACAAATATGCAGAGGACAAAATTACTCATTTTCTAATTAAACGCATACTTAATTTAACCTAACTTATCTCAAAGATCTCTGCCTCTATATTAGGAGAATGCTTATTTTTCTATCTATTGATCTTATTGCATTAAATAATAATACATTTTGTTTTAATTCTTGTTTTTATGCAAGGGAAAGTATAATGATGTTTATTTTATTGTTTTATAAATTTCTTGGCATACGAAGCAAATATGATAAATTATAATTTCCTTGAACTGAATTTAATTCTGACTTTGGGCTTTTTTTCAGTGCATGTGAGCACAAAGGGTTAAACAGACCTAAATAAACTGCCTGAGATGAGATTTAAAAATGCTGCCTGATGATCAAAAATATCATTCAGCAAGTCTTTAAAAAGGCGGCGCCATAAACAATAAACTGAATGAACATATGAACACGACACAGTTTATAGGCTGTATTTCATCTAATTCTTCCACAGACAAATCAGAGGTCAGCCTACATGGACTCAACAGAATCTTGTGGATTTTATCCGGTACTAAATTTGTTTTTTCCTCTGAAAGTCATTCATGTAAGGGTAACATCAGTGTGGGATGAAAACAGATGATTATTGGATTAATAACAGAACAGTGGCTGACTGAAACTGCTCAGGATTTTTCAGAAACAGAGCTAAAAATAACAACGTGAGTCACCTATAAATAAGAACCGCTCACATTGTGACAGAGACGGATTCCTCTTCAGACTGGCAACATCCAGCCTGGAGCATGTCTGTTTTTTACATCATGGGTGAACAAAACGCAGGATTATAGTATGCTGGTTACAATGGAAACCATTAAAAAAAGTTTTTATCAACTTATAAAACTAAAGTAAATCTATAATGATGTTGACTGATGTTTTCTGATTTTCAACATTTCAAAAATCGTCCATCATATTTTTGCATTTTAAACTCAACAAGATGCCAATGAAAGTGTTGGCACCTCCCCTCCCCAACCCATTGCTGCACCCTCTCCATTAGCTGCATGAAATAAAACTGTTGCATTTTCCCCTTCCAACAGCTAAGACAATTTAGGCCATTTGAAAATGTTTCCAGTTTTGGATGATGATTGGATGATGATGTGAGCTATGAAGAGCAATCAATGACTCACACTCAGGTAATGCTGCGGTTGTTGAGCTGCCAACTGCAGGATTTATAGTCTGACTAGTTACCCATCTATTATCAGTTTGTTATTCTTATGTTCATGAAAGAACCTGTTACTGCCACCCTAGTGTATTGTGAAATATAACTTTATTTTTATTAAAGGCTCCAAATAGTACCTAGGGGTAAAGAATGGGAATGATGCGTGACACCAAAAAGAATTGCTTCATGTTTTAGTCGACTAAGTTTATTGAATTTTGTCACTGTAAAATAAAATAACTACAAATGAAGCTAACGTTTGTAGATATTTGTCAAAAGATTATAACTAAAACTAAACAGAAGAGTCTAAATGAACACTGTTCTTTACTCATTCACTACAACCATTTATTAATGGTGCATTAACTGATCCAGAAAACCATCAGATTTTTCAGCTTCCCTCCAGCCAGTCACCAGTCAGGACTGATTAAACTAAAAATCATCTTATTGAAGTCAGCAGCCAATTTCTTTGTGCTTCTCTAAAGAAAAAGATGGGAAAATAACCAAAAGCCAAAGAACTACACTGTGTTCCAAATTATTATGCAAATTGGATTTAAGTGTCATAAAGATTAAATTTTTTGTTGTGCTATTAAATTTATAGATGATATTGTGTGTCAGGGCTCTTTGAATCGCTATAATTAATTTCAGAGAGCTGGTTGATTAATTTGTCTGGTGAGCTTACAAAGCAGCAAACAGTTATTTGAAGCTGCTGGTGCCTCTGGAACCTCAAGGTGGAGGATCCTCCAGAGGCTTGTGGTGCATGAACCTACTATTGGGCCCCTAACCAGAGCTCACAAGCAGAAACGATCGCAGTGGGCCCAGCCGTACATAAAGATTAATTTTCAAACAGACTTGTTCACTGATGACTGCTGTGCAACTCCGGATGGTCCAGATGGATGCAGTCGTGGATTGGTGGTAGTTGGTCACCACATCCCAACACAGCTGTGACATCAGCAAGGAGGTGGCGGAGTCATTTTTTGGGCTGAAATCATGGGGAGAGAGAGAGAGAGAGAGAGAGAGAGAGAGAGAGAAAGCTGGTTGGCCCCTTCAGAGTCCCTGAAGGTGTGAAAATGACCTCAGCAAAGTATATGGACTTTCTGACTGATCAC
>CAEFZX010002130.1:0-43425 GCA_903066825.1 Alfaro cultratus | reverse complement strand
TATATATATATATACACAAAAGAAACATAAAACTCTTTTAGATGTTTTTCTAATAAGTTAGTACTGCAGGTAATACATCGAGTTGGAAGGCAGAGGTACTATCATGCCACCTCTTAGCCATGTAAATTTTGCTATCTTCTCCTTTGAACTTAATTCTGCATTCAGAAAGCACAACCATAATGTAGACCTATTATCACAACATGCCTCAAAATGCATTATTAAAATTACAGTTTTCAATTATTTAATTGTGCTGTTTTTCCTTTTTTTTTGGTTGAAGACATCGAGGAGCTAACTCCAGGACCATGTGTGGGACAGACATCGGAAAACGCTGCTGAAGCTGCTCAAATAGTCGGCCTGCTGAGCCCATTCCTCCACAGACATATCTCTGTATCAGAAAAGGTCAGCGCCACAAAGACAAATAAATAAAAAATAAATAAATGAACTTCCTGATATCTGAGAAGACAACATGGCAGCTCCATCTCTCTCATTCTGCCAGCTCTCCACTACTGCACTTGCAGAAAATCAATGCTGAGCGACTGCAACTGTATCGCCACCTTTCTCCTGAATCAATAGCGGTCCATCAGGAGACCGAGATCCTGACCTCCAGTCCAGTCCTGTGAGGCTAGATTGGAGGTCTCAAGCCAGATTGGGAACGAGATTACAGCTCCCCATGTTGTGATCACCTCTGATAACACAGTATCTAATAGAAAATACTTTAGCTCAGTGATGGGCGATGTGGTGTCTGGGAACCTTTGCTTGAAATTGTAAGTAGCTGTAGGATTGAAATGTATTTTGTTGAATTTCGAAACTTCTTTCTTTTGTAGATCTCCATCGAGTAAAAGAAGCAGAAGTGCAATGCTGTAGACTCCTTTAAGAATCAGCAAACACCATGCTTAAATCTGAACTCTCAATTAGTTTATGTCTGTCTAACTCAGTGTTAATGACTTTGTATGATTAAAAAAAGAAAAGACATTTCAAATAAGGAAAAAGGTCCAACTGTGAATGCAGAACCCAAACTAGAAAGAAAAAAACATGGGTCAGGATGCACAGGTCTGAATTTTGTGGAAAATGTCCGACCTCTGTTTTTCTGAAGCTCTGACATGCCGATTTTAATTTCATTTCTAGGTTTTACATTTTACGTTTTTAAAAACTGAAATCATATAATGTTTTGAATGATGTAGATACACACAGTCACACTGAGATTGCACTAATTAATTCATTAAATTTAACTGATTTTTAAAAATATCTTCATAGACTGTAAAAAAAACAAAACAATTGTGCTTTTACCTTAGGTACTTGTTCACTTCCCTATGTTTTGCTTGAATTGGTGTCTATTTTAAAATATTGTTTTCCTCACACATTAGTGATATAATAGTTGCTATAAGAAAAACAGAATATATAAGAAAAGTATTGAATTTTCTTATTTCAACTGTCGTCAGCTTCATGCGTGGTCACTAAATATTTACGCCAGGAGCAGAAGCAGCCTCACACTGCTGTGTGACATCATAAAACAGAATTATTGCTAGTATTTTAAAAAATGGCAAAGTCCCAAGAGTTCACATTTTAAACTCTCTACAACATCTGATATTAGCAATTAGTGCAGTTATGTAATTAGTGCACTTAGGACAAATAAACTAATAAAGGTCAGAGGATGAAGGATTAAATATGCAAAGCAAATCAACTTGCCTGAACTCATATCCTGAATGAACCAAATACTGTTGATGTGTAAGAGAAATTAAATTTTTCCTTTTTAAGTTGCTTCTTACACCTCTGTGCTTTGGCTGAGCTCAATCCATTCCTCCACAGACATATCTCTGCATCAGATAGTGATGTGTCTGATGATATATCTCTATCATCAGACGTATCTCTGATCGCTCTATCTTTTTTAACGCTGAGCATTAAAAAAGCAAAACGATATGATCTTGTGTCGTTTTTTGCATTACTATTCATTACATAAATAGCAATGAAAATAGCTTTATGCCTTCTTCATTCAGAGTGCCGTAGAGTGTTGGTTCATATTTGACAGATTGGTAGTGTTCTAATCAGAAAATACAAAATTTTTTAGCTTTCGACAAACCATTAATTCTGGTTAACGATTTCTCTAAACATCTCTAACTAAAGGTCTTCATAACTTGTGAAAAACTAAACTTTCTCCCAGGGAGGGTTTTAATTGAAAATACCAAATTTAACAGTGTGAACACACCTGTACAGTTAGTCTCCACACTCCAAAACAGTGAGTTGGGCACAAAAACTGGAGTCTGACTGAGACGCTTGCACACTTTCAAACACCACAGACATATATATAAGGGCAGAAATTACCTGGCAGAGAAAGAGTTGGATTCGCGCCCAGAAAGATTTTATGAGAATCACACTTTTATCTTCACTAGGGAGATGATGCATTTGTTGTTTTATATGTCTGTATATCTGAGGAGGGATTAAATAAAACCATCAAGCCAATCGCTATCAACATGGATGGTGGGACGGAGCATGGGCAAAGGCGGAACCTGAAAAATAAAAATCTCTGAACTTGAAATACTTGACACAGAATTTGACATGTTTTATTAATTATCACTGCTATTGAATTATTTGGATGAAGATACGTTTAAAACTACAGTATGACAGGGTAAGAAAAGACTAATGTGAATCTTTTTGGTTAGATCATGTGCATGTAAATGGTGTTTTTTGCAATTGACAGGACCTCAAAGTACAGAGGCATCTCTGGAGTGTACAGTTACCATGCATAGAAGAGGCTGGGGGTGTTTAGGGTGCTACCCAACAAGCCAGTGCTCCACAGATCATGCTGTAGTGCTGATGAGGCTGAGTAGGCTGACAGCTCAGTACCCTGACAGCTCCCACTGCAGGGAAGACTGCATCATTAATAACAACCTAGTGATATATGGGGAGACACATCGATTGGATTTCAACCTTCTCAACCTTTTCTTTGCCTCCCTTAGTTACCCTGTTTCTCTGCTAGGCTCCTCAAGATTCACTACTGACTAATCCTCTACTCTATGATGACAAAAACACTCTGCACCAGTCATTACGGAACAGATGGTTCATACCCAATGACGGCTGATGACATTTTTACAGATATTCGTCTTGTCGAGGAAATAATGCTGCCACACTGAGAGTTAAAAAAGCAAAGCGATATGATCTGCCGCAAGCCGAACATAAATGTTCGCGTCAGTCAGAATTGAGTTTGGGTCAGGGAGGTACATTTGCATGTTCCACCAGCATCTATCTTCCCGTGCTAATTAAATTTTCAGCACCTGTTCCTCCCTTATGTTGCAGTATGACTTCATCCTCTGTAATGATGCAATCTATCGGCCCTAGCAAGCAAGCCAAGAGCAAAGGATTCAGAGCAGGGGAGCCCACCCATCATTTGTCACATTTTACAAGCTGCTGCTGGGCTGTATTTTGAAGAACTGAAGCACATGGTCCAAGCAGATGTAATGTGCTTAAGTGCGGAGTGCTGGCAACAACACATGTGTTGTTTGTACAGTCACACAAGAGGTTCCACCTCACGAATACCCTGGACATTTGTGCATTTTGGTTAGATATGTGTATGTTTATTATCTTCAGATTTTTTTTTCTTTTGCATTCTAATGTGTTTTTATTTGTCTGACTACCACTTGCATTATTAGCATAGCACTGAATGACATAGTCTCACCTATGTTTGGCTATGAAGTACTTAATACTTATTTTTATTTATATAATTAGTTATTTTTGGCCTACAAAAACTAAAAAAACTAATCCTTAACTTAAGAGATGTGTTTTCAATATATACAAGTATATAAACATAACAATAATTTAAAAAGTTACTGTTAATGTTCTAGGGGAAGAAATTTTTTTTTTTACTTAAAAGAGTAAAAAAAGTAACAAAACCCTCAAAACACTATGTTGACATATTATTGAAATTAGCACACAGTTTTGGATGTTCAGTGTCCAATGGGGTAAAACTAGAGGGTAAAGTGTTCTAACTTTTTCATCAACTAGAAAATGTGTTTGTTGGTTTGTTGTTTACAATTTTGCCCTAAAACAGGATTATTTATTTTTTTATCTTTGCTTGAAATTAAAATACTTTCTTTAACACAAATAAATGCAAAAAGAAGAACCTTCAACATGCATTACTGAATGTAGAATTGGGTGTACTAGTCTTTTCCTAACATTAGCTCAAAGCAATACAAAACAAAAAGGTAAGCATAAGAGAACCGATCTGTTCTGGGCAGACATGCAGCAGGAGTTTGGAAAAAAAAAAGTCAAACACATTTCCAACATTTGGTAACAGAGGAGACGTATGCAACAAACGAGAGTCTAATACTCAAGTAAACTGATTAGCTCCTGATTTTTAATAGAGCCTTACACAGATTTAATGGCATCACTTAAAAAAACATTCACAAATCAACAAGCCTCTGATATATATTATAAACTCCACACACACACACACACATCCAATGGCCTTTCTTGAACCCTTTGTGTGTTTTTGTAGCACAGATGGCTGAATAGTAGGTGTCTTCCTGCTCGTGAGTCCCTCCTTCTCTCTTCCTCTCGTTCTTTATCATCCTGTCCCTCTGCCTCCTCCCAAGGCTGAACTCGAGCCCTCTTCCATTGCTTTCTTTTATATCCCACCCTACCTCCCTGCCCTTCTCTCTAACAGCTTTAACACAATGCGCGACACTCTTCTGCATGGCCTTCTTTCCAAGATTGCTGCTAAATGGAATTAGAATTAGGGGCATACATCACTGTAATCATGCTGCTTAATTATTAATAGGGTCCATCAGGCTCCTTCCTGGTGTGGCATATTAGAGAGAGGCAACATTAGCCTGCCAGACGCTCCTGGTACAGAACGGACAAAGCAGAATCAAGCACGTTAGAGCTGCGGATTCACTCATTACTATACATTTGTGACTAATGGCTAATTGAATCCATTAATTTTCTGCTCAGATGACGCCGATGGGCTACAATGAAGATATTGCTCCGTGTTCCATGTCGTGTTCTATTCCTTCCTACAATATAACATGCATTGATGTGAATATACTTGCTGGATGTAAAAATGCAACGCTTGTTGAGCACTTGACAGCCAACCATTACATTTGAGGCTTTGATTTCTGAGATGCGCAAACAGCACAGGCTAAGTCGGGCTTCATCAGTTCAGATTACTTTGCTCCAGCCTCCAGCTGGGCACACTGGGAGCAGATGGCCCCATAATCACCAGGGTTCAGCCAGGGCTGCGGTGGAGCCCAAACTCCTGATGTTTGATTTAATTTCAGATATAGCCTAAAATTCAGGCCACAACAGCTGGCATGTACAATAATTTGTTTGTGCGGATACTTTGCAGTGCCAAAAGTTTAATGATCATGGCTACTTGGAAATATTGTAAATCTAAATTGAGAAGTAAGTAGACATGGGTCAATATTTTGCGAGTAAATGGTTTTTACACAAGAATTAAGAGAAATAATATAATCTAACTGCTGTTATTTATACCAGAAAAAAAAAAAGAAAAGCTATTACTCCTGCAGCAGTGGAAATAATACAGCATGTTGATTATTAGTTTTAATAACATTATCTGTAATCTTTTTATGCTACTATTTTGATTTTGACTTGAGCAAAAACATGAACAACCGCTTAATTTTATTAGTTTTCAGGTGCCCAGAACACCATACCTTTAGCTTTTGTACTTTATAGAGTAGAGTACATTCACTGGATATTAGCTGGTTAAATTGTCAGGCTACCTAACAGACTGAAGGAGAACCATCCAATTAATGGATTCAATTATCCATTATTAAAGTTAATGCTTCGTACATTTGGCATGCTAAGAAAATAAAGTTTCAGGTCTGTAAAGCAGCAGACTGCAGGCGAGCTAACCCCGGCATTAGCCTGGTTAATTAACCAAATAATGTCAGTTTAATAGACTCCTATCATTACTTTTCAAAAATCAAAATGAGGAGTTAATAGTGAGTGAAATGAGACTGTTAAATTCTGCAAAAAAAAGAACTTCTGCTAAATATTGCAGATCATCATCGAAAGTCATCATTTTGTCTTAAAATACTGTGTACTGTCTTCTACCTTACCATGTATGGTAATGAATTGAAAACATGTTTTTCACAAATCTAAATGTGCAAAAATGAAAGGAATGCAATAGAAAATCAAGTTGTGTCACATCATTCAAGCTTATGTTGCTCCTTTTCTGCATGAGAGTGATGAGTGGTGTGTTCAACGGCATCAGGAATAGGTACCTCATTTATGCTCCACTGCAGCGTTCAGGTGGCAGAATATTTGGTCATTTGATAAATTCATGTGGCAGTATTGCTTGTGATCAAATTGTAAGCTGTGCTGTCAAATGGCAGCAAAGTGATGTGGGAATTTTTCTGTAGTATTGTGACTTGCCATGCAACAGAAAGAAAAGGCATATCCACAATAATGTGAAGGGAGGTTATAATAAATATATTTTCAGGTTGCCTTTCTTGTAAGCAAGAGAAATATGAAATATTTCAACCAGGTGACAGTCAATAGGTGACTGAAAGTACAGAGCAGCAGGTAGAGAAGACACAGAACTACATTACTTAACTAGAAGAAACTTTAGTAACTTCACCCTTTTTTCTGGGAATATTGTCCTTTTTAAAATGAAGCATTCGCTTGCTGCTAGGAAATGACAAGACTGCGTCTTTGTAAAGGTTATCATCTTTTCATGGACTCAGCCTTGTTTGATGTACAGTAACACCTGGAGGCTTCATATAAAAACTGGATCAGAGAGTTCCCCTCCCAGCTGGGACTCACATTAACTGGGATAAATATCCTGTTCAAACACGTCCTACTTTTTTCTCGTTAGGGTGCGTTCTGTGACTCAAGCACCTGAATTTTGATTCTATTCAATCAATATTTAAACAGCAGTGTTTCCTGCTGCTTTTGTCACATCCTGCCTTTCAGCAGCTTCTCTGCATTCAACACAATTGTTCATCACAACAAGAAAACACAAAAGGAACCTCCCACGGACATAAATTTGATTTGATGTGTGATGCTCCCAGTTCTATAGAAAGTGGGTGTTAGGCAGCAATCAGAATGAAACAAGATAAATGTGATGTGTTGCGTCGAGTATTTCAACGTCAGTGCCTCTCACCACCACCCACATTTCAACGAATGCTACGTCTGACTCACTCAACACGATGACGCCACGACTCACATGTGTGCTCACCCAGAAAATACAAAGGCACAGATCGCAGTTGGTCATATTCACCATCTTTCCTATGTCACTCCTACTGAGAATGAATGTAATGCACATGCAATACGCAGTGATAAAACCAAAGCCCTGAAACATACTGTTAGCATGTCCCCTTCTTACATTGTTGATAAATTTCTGCTGTTATACAACACTGCTGAGCCTCTTTCCGAGCTACGCTGAGCGACACCGGAATGCCTGCATTTTAATACCAAACAGTGGGAGTCCACAGATGCAATTTCAAGCTGAACGACTACCTCAGGGGATTGAAAGAATCAAAAGCTTAAGATTTGAGCACTGCAAGTCTATGTGAATCATCCTTACATCAACACAATTGACACTGAATCATGGATTTTGCTGTATGATGACAGAGAGACTCAAACAAATCTGTGTTTATGCTATAAAAACATACGAAGGTGCAAATTTCAATGAGTAAACTTCTTCACGATGTGGTAAATTGTCCAGGCTGAAGTGCATTATGTTAAATCCACAAAGATCCTTCTGCTGCTTAGACATTCAAAATATCTTTATTTTAACATGTTCATCTGCTATACAAATATACAAACAGACCTTATGGTTTGCATTTCCCCTCTCCTGTTGACAGTTTCCAGAGGAATTTTATGAAACTCCATTGATTTCCTTTACACAGAATACAGCAAAATGAGAGCACTGAGGTCTAATTATAGCTTGTGTTTTCTGATCTGATGTCAGCAGCTTGTGGATATGGGAGCTGACCCCTGCTGCTTCTGCTCAATCAACAGCAAGGTGAGGAAAAAAGTACCTCATAAAGATGCCCAGTAAAAACAAATCATCTATTACATACCTAAGACAACATAACTTCTCTGCAAAAAATGGAGCTGCACTTTATTAGTCTCTCAAAATGGTAATAAGTTTAAGAAAACCATTACCTTGAATAGCTCACTATTTCATTCACTTAGTTTTCAAAACCAAGTGAAGTCCTTAAGATTTTAATTACAGCACCTTGCAGGTTTTTTGGTGCAGGTTCCAAATCTCATCTTCACTTACTGAAAAAAAGCTAAACTTTCACTGCAACTTTGCGATTGTGAATGTGAATTTCTATTTTCCATGCATCCAGTTGAGTGAATATGTTATATACTGAATATTGAAAATTCTATCAGATGTGTTATCCATTGATATTGATCACATGTCTATCGCAATATATATTGTTACTGATTTAGTGTCCAGCCCAAAGTGATGGTATGGCATTATTAGGTCATTTCTTTTCGGAGTCAAATGTGAAATCTATGATGAAAATCTCAAGTTATTACCAATGCTCTAGGAATGCTACCTCATTCACTGCTAGAGTGAAAGATGCCCAGGTATTTAGACAGCAATACGTACTGGCGAGGATTAAGTTGATTAAGATCATTTCAAAACCAAAAGAAGGCATGTTTAGGGTAAAATACTGTAATAATTGATCCAGTTTATTAGACTGTCTGTCAGTAGTTAATGTCTTAATGAAACAACATTCTGCAACACTAACGGGATTTGATGCCTCCTGTCTATTAGAAAGTTTTTCTCACATACTGTAGTTTCCACAACTACTCTTAAGGTCTAGAATATTCTTATTTCTGCCAAATCACTGCAGTTTCCATTTTCTACTTCACCTTTACCTTATTCCGCAAGCTTACAGTATGTTGTATCTTATCTATGTCAATAATTGTTGATAAATTAACATCTGTCAGTATTCTTGCTTTGAAAACTAACAATCTAGATGAAATGTCAACATATTTGTCTGGTCAAATTCTTTTCAATAAAGCTGTAAAATAAAACATGCCAGGAAAATAAATCAATGCAATAAATTGTGTCAAAGCATTTCAATTACAGGAAAGGTGAAAAATATTCTACATAAGGTGAAGGAGGAGGAGATGATTGGAGGCCGGTAGGGAGGAGACAGAGGTTACAGTGTTCACATATATTTTTTTCCTATTTACTCCCAAATGCAATTTTGATCACACTGAGCCAGCTCCCCTGACAGACTGTGTAGCAGATGCATCTGATGGAAATGAGATTCTGGGTTATGCAGGATATGATATCTGAGAAGCAGGAAGTGGAACAGAGATGCTGTGTGTGCATAACATCTCTGTTATGCACACACAACATAACAGAGATGTTATGTTGTGTGTGCATACAACACAACATAACAGAATTACCATACAATTAAGTTGACATTTTTGTTGAAACATTTGATAGATATGAAATATAACTTCTATTCACCTTCAAGTAGAATAGTGCTTGCAGGAGAAATGTATGTTTTATATTGAAATGTAAATTTTTCTTAAAGGCAAGTTTTTTCTCTTTGTAGAGACAGAGCTTCACTTTAATAAAGCAACGCTACCTGAAGTTATTTGTCTACAAGTCAAAAATCCATCAAGTCCTCCAAAGTGTTTTTTTTTTTTTTTTTACAGATACTTGCTGTAAAATTGTACATTTTAGGTTGATCACTTAGCATGTTGGACTTTGAACTAGAGACAATTACATACAGTTCAGTTCTCTTTAAGCAAAATTTCAAACAGCTCTTTAAGCAAGCATCAGAAAGTAATGTCAATTTAGATACCAACTTTATTATAATTTACTAGTGTATGGCTGTAAAAGAAAACAGACATTTTTTTATATCACTCTTACCACCTTCTAACAGAATGGCATCCTGGGCGATGAGCAATGCTGCTTAGCCATACTAAAACATAACAGTGCTTGCAATTTGTAATTATTGTATGATTTAGAAATACCTTCTAATCTTGCCTCTGTTTGGACAGTGAGATACTTAAGCGTTATACCCAGACTTTCTCACATTCTCAACCGTAAGTGACATAACTTCTAGCTGCTAAAACTGACGACGGTAAACAAATTTTCACAATGAGATACCAAAATAAGACAACAGGCCAACATGGATGACATAATACCTGCAACTGCATGAACATATTGAAGGCACAACCTCTTATGCCCAGGTCAGGCGAAGACTACATTGCACAGCATCTTTGACCCACTGCTTGCAGGTTGATGAACAGCAGAGTAAACAGCTGTTGTTGGGTGAGCGGGGCACACCCAGAAGAAGCCAACCAGCGCCACGAAAAAGTCTGGTATAACTTTAAGCATGAAGTTGAGTGACAAACTTTAACATCTGTCTCCTATTCCTATTTACTCATAAGCTCGTAAGCACACTGTGTTTCTTTTTCATCCTCCTTCCTTGCGGCATCACTTGGCCACCAAGGGTGGTTGTCATGGTAACACCGCCCACAGGAGCTGGATACCTTCCCTGTTACCGTAGCAACTGGTTCCCTACAGGATTTCAAGCATGTCACACTCACTCTCTCTCCTGCTCATTAAGAAGTAGCCTCTTTATATCTCTCTCTCTCACAGCGTACATAAGACGGGTTCGACTTTCACTCAGCAGCAGGTTGCTTGTCACTGAGCTTTTCTTGTCACCACTTGTTATGGACTGATTTAAAGCACATGCATATCGCCAGGACAGCAAAGTTTAGCTCACATTAGCTTCCTTACATATTGTCATGCTTTAATTTGAAGCATGACAATATGTAAGTTAAAGATTATAGTGAAAAAAAAGTTGGTGACCGATGTCGACAAGCTTCTAGTAAACAAATAGTTGATTTGTAAAGATAAGAGTATAGTTGTAAAATCATTACGTTTAGCAAAACAAGGAAGGTCCCATATGATTTTTTTACTCATCTCACATTGTATGAAGCAAAACTGTTAACATAGCCACAAAAAAGACAGAATGTATGAAAAAAAAAATTCAAAACCTTAATATCTCTCATATACTAACATTCCTAAATCGTACTTGAGTGCACTTGCAGAGGATTCTCCTGAAGCTAAGCATTTTTTCACACTGCATAGACTCAATACTCTGTGCTAAATAGTCACCATGTTGTTGTTATTTTACTTGTTAAAACATTAGTCTAATACATGTATCAAAGAATCAGCGTGTAACTTAGTCTGGTGATATAAATATAAGCAAGTACAAAGTGAATGCTTTCAAGCTCGACTGTGTGGAGCGGAAGTGATTCCTGAGTTTCCCTGTTGTGTTGGGAGTTTTTATGCATAAAGGCTGCTTGTAATGGAACATTTTTTGTGATCAGATATGATTTTTCAAGTTTCTGGTAGGAATAACAACAAGCATAACATACGTGTTGTTATTCCTACCAGAAACTAGGCTGGAAAAGTTGGACCTCAGAAAGCAACTTGTGGTTTAGCATAGATATGGTTGCCCTATTTCTGTTAAGAACATCACCACTACTAAACTGTTCAAAGCAGTTTTGGTGGAATAACGGACAATGGGGCAAGTTCAATACCTGAGCTAAAAACAAGCAACCATGGAAAACTATATTTACACAGCAATCAAACAACAAAGTTTATTCAATTTACTTTTACAAACTAAACTTGTCAGTTCCTTTAAATTAAAATTTTAAGCAATCTGAAATATTTTATTTATCTATTCTGAAACCGTCAAATGAAATGTTATGTTATTCTTATTCCAAGGGAGCAATATGTTAGTCCCCTGAGTTAAAGTCTCAAGCCGACTGTCATGCAAGTGGCCAATAACAATTTATTAGAACTTCTAATAGTTTGTATGTTTTGAACAGTGCTGTAAAACATACATTTGTGAACATGTTCTTTTTGTGTAATAACTAATAAAATGAAAAGAAATACATTATCGGCGAGTATTGCTATTCGGACAAACTAAAGCTGATAATTATGCTCCTCCTTGCAAATCTTCATAAGCATTTATTTCAATTATGAAAACAAAAGAAGAGAGAATTTAAATTTAGCCAAGCAAAAAAACCCAAAAAACAAAACACCCCAGAATGTATGGAATAGTCCAGGTTAAATTATTCCTGACTGATTAAAGATTTTTGTTTGTTGTAAAACTTCTGTTGCATTTGTGAAAACAAACAGAAAGAGGGGAATCCCGAATCTTTATAAAAATACTGATAAATCTCGTTCTCAAAGGAAGGAATGTGAGTACAATTTTCTCAAATAAAAATCATTTTTCAGAATTACAATTTTTGCTAGGCTTAAAACTTTGCTTCTCTGTGTGAGAGGTGAAAGTGTCTTACATTCTCACTCATTCAATCCCAGAGACATGACATCTAGCTGCTAAAACTCAAGGTGATGAAAAACAAATGTTGACTTTTTAAAGTTAAACATTGATTATACCATCCAGTATGCAGTATGCATCTCAATGGCGTATGTCAGATTTTCTGCTCATCAGTCTCAATAAATAATCATGTGACAACCTTGTGAAATCCAGATTTACTTCAATCAGAACTAATTAGACTAATTTATCCCTTGACTGATCAATTTATCCTTCATTAGACAAAAGCAACACATTAATTAAACATCCAACTAGAGAGAAAACGAAGGACATTTCTTGACTAAAGGTTAATACGAAAACAACTGTTATAAAGGCATAACAGATATGTTTATGTCCTCCTATGATTCTCAGGCTTTTAACCAAGGTCACTATTCAACTACAGCGTTAAAACATGCTTGATTTAGAGTTTGCAACAGATTAAACATTAGTGTTATCGAATTTCCTCTGGCTAAAACATTCCCATAGAAAGGTCGGTTGAAAGGAAAATGATTTAATCTTTGAGTCAATCGGCTAAAATGACCAATTAGCAGAGCTGGGAACGTCCATTTATTCTGCTTTATTTTTTCAGGCCAAAGCCCAAGCTTGTATACATTTCTTAGTATCATGTAAGCTTGAGGGGCTGCACAGTGGCACAGTTGGTAGCACTGCTGCCTTGCAGCAAGAAGGTCCTGGGTTTGATTGCGTGGGTTCTCTCCGGGTACTCCGGCTTCCTCCCACAGTCCAAAAACGTGACTGTTAAGTAAATTGGTCTCTCTAAATTCTCCCTAGGTGTGAGTGTGTGTGCATGGTTGTTTGTCCTGTCTGTTTCTGTGTTGCCCTGCGACAGACTTGTGACCTGTAACCCGCCTCTCGCCCGGAACGTAGCTGGAGATAGGCACCAGCACCTCCCGACCCCACTAGGGACAAGGGTGAACAGAAAATGGATGGATGAATGTAAGCTTGATACTAAGCTTACATGGTACTTGATGTCATGTAAGGAGGAAGCTCTCCATCAAAATATCACAAGACTGTTGAGGTCATAACAGAAACTAAAACTAAAAAAAAATGGGGGACCAGAGAGGGAATCCTTCATAAGTTCAGCAACAAAAAGAAAAGATGACGTCTGTTTTTTTCTCCAAAGGATACTGCGCTACAGGCCAAAGTCTTAAAAGTAGCCACGTCTGTGTAGATAAGTAGGCAGAGTCAGATGCTTTGGGTACATTTTGTCTCAAGAGAAGAGAGGAGATGTCTGAGGTTTATTGATGGAAGCTTCTAAAAACAAACTTTTTAAATATCCCTCCAACTCATAGACACGGAGACACAGAAAAATCATTTTTAAAAAAATTTATTTTACTTTAAGGTGTCAGTTTAAAATGGGGCAAAGCTGTGGATGGCTTTACCCATGACAGTAGCTGCAGAATGAACTCAATTCTGTCAGTGTATGAGCAAAATGAATGAACAACTGTGTCACAGCATTTTGATTTAGATTCCAAATATCAAACGCAAAAGCTCTTTTAAATGTCTGGCAGATTTCAGGTCAGCAAGGTACTGCTCTCAGAAAACATTCAATTTTCTAGCTTATTGCTGCTTGCTGGATGAAGCAACATTTAACTTATCAGCTCACATTTAAGCAGGAGATTTGGTCATCCCTATTTTCATCTTGGATGGCCATCTGTATGAAACCTCATCACTCTAAGACTCTGGCTGCCTTGCAAAAAGCAAGTACATTTCTGGACTTCGGAATGTTAATAAATTATAAAGCATACAATTTAAAACAAAAGTAGAGAAATGTCCTTTTCACTGGCTCAAAAATACATTCATACATGAACCTATAGTTTAAAGGAGATGCTGTAAAAGTCAGGTCTTTGAAATAAAAAAAGAAGCCAAAATGGAGAGAAGGGCAAAAAAAACAACAAAAAAGAAACAAACAAGGAAAAAGTTGTCATGAATTATTCAAGAACAATTTCATACACAGAGGCAGAGAAAAAAAGATGTCACTGGCCACTGAGAGCCGCTGAGGCGGACTGAGAAGAAGCGCCTGTGTAGGGGAGGGGATAACGAGTGCTTTTGGGATGTAGCAGTGTAGAACAGAGGAGGCTGGGACAGACATGGAGAGGAGAAACACGGAGGGGGAGGTTCAACCAAAGAGGAGACGGGCGTGTGGATTTTCCTTTGTGTCTAATTTAGAGAAATGTTGGGAAGTGGAACCTAGCTGGCAGGGAAGGGGGCAGGGTAAATAAAAAAAGGTAGGATGAAGAGAGGGCAAATGTCTGAGTGTTGAGAGGGGTGTGTGACAAGTGCTAACACCAAATCATCAAGCAAGAGCCAAGGCTTTTGCAGAGCTTTCAATAATTGATGCAACTTCTGCAGAGTGCCATCTTTTTAAAGCAGAATGTCCTCCTTCTGAAATCCACAGTCTATTTGTGTATTGTGTAGCCATTTTATTTCTGCACTCAATCCATGCTGAAACAAGCATTTTTAATGTATTATTGACGCATCTCTAAATCAGATCCACTGTAGTGGATTGTCTCTGTTTGTCTGCAAAAAACAACAACAAACAAACAAAAAAAAAAACCTATGTAACTTGTAGGACAAATAGAGAATTAAACAATTGAAATTAAGCTCTGACTTTGGCTGAAGACAGATTTTCCGACTGCTCCTACTGCTCAAAGGCTTGCATAAAAATAATGGCAAGCAGTACTGCAGTCAAATAAAAACATTACACACAAAATGACTGGAGAAGTCCATCCTTTTTCTTGCATCACACTGCAGAAAATTATTAAGCACAATTCCTCTGAAGGCCCATAGCACACTGATATAAGTTACTAGATGAGTCAAGGTATTTTTTATTTTGGTTTGTTGTGTACTATAGATTCTTTTCAGACATACTGAACATTTATAGCATTTTATGATAATTGTAGCCTAAAACTAACCTGTTTTGTTTCAGCGCTGTGATTTCTCCGTTCGCCTGGGTGAATTTTTCTTTTACTGGTTTGATCAAAAAGAGCAGGTATGCCTGGACTCAGATCCACAGTATTTAGAAGCCTTTCTCCAGCAACCACATGAGTGAGAGACACGAGTTTAGTTTTCCTGTTGTTTCTGAGGCATTACTGTATATTACGATCATCCATGACAGCGATTGTTCTCGGGTTGGAACCGGTCTTAAAGCTGCTCTTCTTTAATGCTTTAAATATGAGCATCTGAATATCAGAGTGTTGTTATCTCCTCTGTGCAGTCTAAGAAATATGACAATTGCTTACACTATTGCCATGAGTGTAAGCAAATCTTTTCCATCAGATAAAAAAGTCCAAACTGAACATCAAAACAATGAATAATTTACAGCACAACTATAATAATAATTGCAATTTAGAGTACTTTTAACAGGTTTTTCATTATTTTTTATTTGGGCACTTCACTCATATTAAAAGTAAAAGGATTACTCCCTGTACAAACATATAACCAAACACTATTTAATAATAGATAGAATTACGGCTGTAGGCTACATGCTGCTAGCCTTTGAAATGTTGAATGGAGACCTTCCTTAAATACTAAACACATTTACTCTAATTTGAGTACCTTAATTCTACATTAATGTTCACAGCTACATGCCCCACTGTGATATCATTGAAGCAATGAATAATCAACAATACATTTCTTACAAAGGGATATTTAGGCTTGATTTAAGGGTACAGCTCTGCACCAACTAGTATTTGTTACTCCGTCATGCCAGGCAGCTAAGTAGCACATAAATCTAGTGACACATTTACATAATGGGAAGGGTACTGGGAGATCTTGACAGCTCAAAAGGAATGGAAAACTCGACACCGTTCCTTCTGGGAAAACCCAGCCGCTTGTGCATCAAAGTCTAAAGCAAAGCCTGGAGGGCGCCAGATAACTTGCAACATAACCTCTTAATGTTATCGCCACAGTTTTGGAAATGATGCAGGTTACATTAAAGATGTATACAGTACTACAAAATGGCATAGAGATTTCTTCTATACATATTGAGTATAAACAGTCTATATATAGATCAATATGCAATGCAGGATCTTAATCAGACTTAAACATTCTAGACTGTCGCTTCAAAGTTTTTTTTACAGGGAAACTTACTGATCTGGATCATTTTCATGCTTCAAAATCCAAGTGCACTTGTGCTACAGGTCAGAAACTGATGCCCAGTCATTCTCCTTTTGGATTTTCTGGTAGGGAGCAGAATTCATGATTCCGCCAATTATGGTAAGTTTCCAGGTCAACACCATCACACTAACACCACCATGTTTGACTGTCAGGTAGAGCTGTGATGATTGATATCATAATTAATGAGGTTGACTATAAAAGGTTGTTGATGAATAATTTAAAGGCATTGTTCAATAGAAACATTTTCAATGTTTTTAGCAGCAATTGCAAGAGAGGACGTTGTGGGGACAGTTTCACCTCTGCTGTCTGAAAGCGATGAAGAGCTCCCATTCAAACATACAACTATGTAAGAGAATTGACACACAGGCTCTGTGTCAACTCTGAATGTAAATGGACCATAGAAGTACTAACAGGTCAAAAGTCTGTTGTCCTTTTCCTCATGCTGCTACTTTTAAACAGTGAATTAGGCTTCAGCAGAAAGAATATATCATATCAAAGTTTCACTGTTTCATCCGTTTGGGTTTTTAATCTCTGTATAAAACCTCCTTATCAAGATTAAACCCACTACTACTCTTAATTTAATGTTAAAGCCATGCTGCCTGGGAATGTAGTCAGTTGTCTAATCTGTATTAGAACGTTACATAAGTTGTTTTATTTATTTATTTTTTTGACTATTATTATGATTATTAATTAAATTAATGGGTCTATGTAGGCACAGCCATTGTTCATCTTTGATTAATATTTGAAAACACATTTCTATTCTTGAAACAGAGCTGTGCCACAGAACTGGAATGACTTTTTCCATTTCTTTTTTCTAATGTTGAGAATGTCCAGAGCGTCAGTGGTGGCGGTGTCTCAGTGAACCCTACAACCCTATTAACCTGAAAGTGGTTTCAGGAAGAAAAAAAGAAAAAAAAGATTTTGCACTCATGTTTTCAAATGACTCTGTGCTCCACTGTGTCACAGGGTATTTCCCAGGCACTTGCCAGCTGCTTGAACAGAACAGGAAGCAGGCCGAGTTCCTCTGTGAGAATACCTAATGCTCTACATGTTCCACATTGATTGTACTCTCCCCTCCTGTTTTTCAAATGATCTGCTGGGCAAGAGCAACACTCCCCTTCGCCTCCCCTCTCCTCCCATGTATCTGTACCAACCCTCAATCTCTTTCACTGTCCTGAACTCATCCTCAACATAGAGGACAAGTGTTATCATCCTGCTGCAGTTGTCTCATGAAGGAGGGGGTCTCTCAATCCCCCCTACTGGCTGCAACAGCACTAAGCAGCTGGTTTCCTCCTGGCCTTTACAGTAGTACAGCCCATTAGGCTTACTGAGGCAGCCATGCCTAGTGAGAGGACCTTGAGCTGCCGTGATATCTCAGTCCAACAAGACACCAGAGAGGACTAAAAGCTGGAGGTCATCAGAATGACGGGACTGGACTCCTAATCTCTCTCCACTGCTTCGGAGGGTGGAGGGTGGGGGGAGAACTGCAAGCATGCAGCTCCCCCTACACGCAGATTAAACCCCACAGTCTAACCGAGGCTTAAAATATTGCTAAAGTCCTCCATGCATGAGGTTTTGCATTAAATCTACATGTTTTATCTAGCATTCAGTGAATAAGTAGAGGGAGGTAAAGCAATTGCGAAAAAAGTTTAAATTTATCTGAAGCTGCTGTCAGCATGAGATTTTATCTGGTGAAGCAAGCGTAAGAAATTACAATAAACCCTGATGTGAAGGTGTGTGCTTTAGATTTGACAGTCTTTTGTATGTTTGAGAGCCTTACTTTAAAAAAAAAAGAAAACAAAGGAAGTAGTTCTGCTGTTGATCTTTTCTGTTGAAGTCGTCAACTCATAAAGACTCCTTGTTTGACTAGCCGGCAACTTTGCTTACAAACGGATAGAGGAAGCCTCCATCACTTTTAGCTCTTTTGTGTAGAAGCAATTTGGGATCACAGTTGAAAGGAAATGCGTAGTTTAAATAAGTTTCTCAGAAACTGGGAGCTCCACAGCAGTGTTCACCTGCATAATATAAAACCTCTCTTTCCACTCTACATGATAAATGGCTGCAACTCGTTTCACCCCTTTTTCATTTTGTACCTCTGCAGATTTTGTCAGTGGGTGCCCAACTTCTCATGGAAATCTTGTGTATTATTTCATCCAACAATATGCACCTGCCAGGTGGCGTTTATTGTCCAATATGACAAATAACAATTCAAAGTACATTTTTTATAAGCCATTCATGGTCCACTCTTTTTCTATAGATACACTGAATAGCTATAAGCTTGGTGATGATATATGGAACAAAAGTGTAGCACAAAATTTTAAGATGTGCATATAAAATTTAATAAAATTACACATGGGACCTAGATGTTTTTGACCATATCTCTTCACTAATCATTGAAATACTTCTAAATAACTTAAAATAAACCAATGCCATGGTTTAAATACACGGGTTTGAAATACTTTGTTACATAATTTCCCACATCAGCACCGAGACATGCCTCGACTCATATTAGTCATTAGTCTGTCATCTCTGTTAAGAACCTCATTTGCTAAGCAGCAACTACATCTCTTCTTTCCTGCAGCACTCATTTCATAATGACTCTGCAAGATCTAATCCAGATCCTGTGCGTGTGTGTTTGTGTGCTGCACCAGAAAAAAATCAGAGAGGAAGCCAGATAAGGAGAACAAGGAGAAAACATTTAAAGCAGTAAAAAGGTACATTTTATGCCTACTGGCACACACATAGAACGGAGAATACCAAGCCCGCGGAAATCCATTAGTGGAAACTGATTATCACTAAAATTAATTGGGTGTAAGGCTGCGTGTGTGCGTGCAAGTGTGTGCGACTGTGAGCAGTTAGAGAGATCTGGTTGTCCTTATCTCCTTTCCCGTCCATTTTTAAAAAAAAGAAAAACAAATCCTCTTTGTCACTATCCTGAAAGACAGATGGAAGGTGGGAGGTGCATGATTCTGCATAGATGTATTCCAACATAAGGGCCTTAAACTCATCGTCCAGAGGTTATGAGGTGCTGGCAGAGTCCGGATGGGCGGCATAGTCTTCCTATTTTTATCTAATCTTTAGCTGTGCTAAAATGTGCCTTCCTGCATTTTTCTTCCCTTTCCTGTCAATTCCCTTTTTCCTCTTGCTCATTAAACACAGAAACTACTTTATTTTGGTTACCAGTGTTGGTTTTATACTAATGGGACAGAAGTTGAGCAGCTTTAACCAAAGATTGGGTGAAAAATTATGACTGACTAAACACAGATTGAATCAGACTTCACTGAACCTATTCCCAAGGATGAACTAAGAGGTACAACATAGTGGATCCTGTACATGAATATAAGAGGGCAGAATCAAAGCTAAAAGTATATTTTTAAATGCAATTTAACGACACAAACCACAATGAATGAAAAAACAAAACTTCTCTTGGGGATAGAGATGAACTAGAGATGCATAATATATTGGCACTAACATTGGTATATACAAGTAATTTTTTAACACACACACACACCCACCCACCCACACACACACACACACACACACACACACACACACCAACCCACACACACACAANCACACACACACACACACACACACACCCACACACACACATATATATATATATATATATATATATATATATATATATATGCACAGCAGGGTGCAAGATGTTGACAGGGAAAGAGTACATGGAATGACACAACCAAGTGGCAGGCATAGTGTACAGAAACATCTGTGCAGATGTTCTGTACACTTTGGAAGCCCCGAGATCAAAGTGGGGAACACCATCAAAGGTGGTGGAGAATGACTGAGCTAAGATCCTGTGGGACTTCCAGATCCAGACAGACAAAATGGTAATGGCGAACCAACCGGACATTGTGGTGGTGGATAAAAAAAAGCGGAAAGCAGTTGTGGTGATGCAGCAATATATAAACATTAAATATTGGTCATCGGCCATAACAGCAATGTTAATATTAGATATCACATTAGAGCATATTTAATATTCAGACTGAAGTCCAGTTTTTGTACATATATTGCCAGTAATTTTGCAATCCTTTCACAAAACATGGAAAAAAACTAAACGTGACGCAGTGCCAAGTATATTGAATAAGCAACCAAGTATCAATTTTAAATAGTGTTTGTCTTATGGTTACAGCAAGAACCTGAAGAAAATTAAAATAATAAGTTTTACATTTTTACTTTTCTAACTCCCTGCAACGTAAAAAGCTCATTTTAACAGACATCTAAAAGCCATCATAGTCAATTTCATGCAACTGCTTAGTTAATGCATACAAATATTAAGTTAACTTATTTTGAGATAGAATTGTAAATGAAGAAAATCTTATTTTTTTCTTTCTTTTATGTCAAAATTGGTCATATTTTGACAGGCAATTAAGCTTTTCGGCATTCTCACTATGTTTTCTCTGCTTCCCAAGAGTATTCATAATTTAAGTTTTATTGTTTATTTAACATTTGGCAGAGGAACAGTTATGAGAAATCAGCCATCTGGCTATAAATGTGCACATTGATGGCGCTGCAATGTTTAAAACTAAACGTAAAATAGCATTTTGACATTGAAATATTTTGCAATTTATAACCAGGGAAAAAATATACTGCATAGGATGAGGGCCAGTAACAATATTTTTTTACTATGTACCATTTGTGCAATCTATTGGTAACTGACCGTCTTCTGGGTGAAAGAGTGCATAGATTCCTACAATCACAGAAACATGCTCTCATTTTGAACTAGTCTGTGTAAACTTTGCATTTTGTGATTGTGCCTATGTGGATTTTATCCAGGTGCTCCACTTCCTCTATGCAAACAATCTGTCAACGTGCAGATGGGAACGGGGACAAATATGGGATGTGATAATTACAGCTGTAAGGATATCCAAACCCCAAAATATTTCTCGTGGAAATGAATTCTGTCTCATTAAAGGCTCACTAGTTGCTGGAAGCATGTGACTGCATCTAGAGAAGCAAGTGTAAGCTGTTATTATAAGCACCAGGTGTGGGTGTGTGTGTGTGTGTGTGTGTGCTCTAATATGGACAGATCTATACTTGAGAGTCTTAAAGTAAAGTATTTGAAGTAAGAAAGAACAACCTCCTTGAGTAAGCTCCAAGCAACACAAACATAACAAGCTGATATTAGCTGGGCTGTCTGCACATGTAGCTATGCAGCCTGCAGTTACCTGCATAACAGAGTTCTTATGTTTGTTGGTTTTTGTTACATGCAGTTGAAGATAACTCTAGTCATTCTTCCACTTTTTCTTGCATCGCATATAAAATACTTTAAGCCTAAGAAAGGTGAGAAAGAAAGTCATTAAAAAAATCTATCTGGAAACAAGAAACTAGCCCACACTTAGACAGAATCAGCTTACACTTCTGAGATTGTGCAGATCCTTTCTTTGTAACAAAAAAGGGGTGATTATTTACTTTTCACAAAATATTGCAGAAATATCCACTTGATCATTATTGTTTTTTGAGCCCGATACTCTTCCAAAAGAATACTTAATGTACTTTAATGACAATAATGTTTTAAATTACAGTCATGGAAGCTGAATCAACTTTAAATCAGACATGATGTATGAAGTATTATGACACATTATACATTATGAAGAAAAAAAAGTTTTTTTATGATATCATTACAACATGCCATTTAATGCATAAAATGTAATTTCAGCTGAAAAAAGGTGCTAAAATAAAATACATCAACATTGATAGCAATGGAAAGTACCTCAAGTCATAGAATGACTCACTGAATGCAAATGGACAAAGTAACAAGACCAGAGAGTGTATTTACTTCAAACCCAAAAATTAGAAAGGCAGCAAACAATGTTATCCTCACGTCTCATTGCTGTATCAGGTCATGCACCATCAGAATGGATTTTCTATCACACAGTGTGATATGTGATCCACATTACTCATTCCCATTGAGGACGTGCCTAAAGGCTGAAGACGTTTAAAGCGGTTTTACTTTCCATTGCCGTCATTCTGCACTGTATGAGTTCGCATGCAGCCATGACGGAGGGTCAAATCCGTGACCTTTTGTGTCAGGAGCAGAACTCCTCTGTGTATCAATCAGCTAAATGCTCTGAGAGCTGAGTCTCCTGTTTTAGCTGAGGCTGCAGGAAAGCTTCGGCATAGTACGTGACAAATACATCTGTCTACCTAACAGAAAGTGATAGGAAGATTTAAAAAAAATAAAATAAAAATACAGTAAGTATGTCCAGAGGCTTTTAGGCATACTATGAGAAGCAGATTGGATGATATTCAAATACGTTGGTGAATTTACATACTTTAGAGAAGAAAATCCAAACAAATGTCTCCGTCTGCCTATTTTAATTGAATTAATGTTGAGTAAATTAAAAGAAGCTGACAGTTTTATTGGGACTAATACCACAGTGTAATCCAACCAGCCAACCCTCTCACTGTGTAATCTTCAGTGTAAACCTTCACGGGCAGGTCTCCTCGTATGAAGCTAAAGCCCATTCCTCAGCATAGCAGTAATCCCACTAAGGCTCTTAGAGAGAGAAGTGATTTTTCTTTTTCCAGAATGAAAGGAGAAGGCTTTATGACTATTACAGGCTCACTGCAGACGAGAGCTAATAAATAAACATCTCACAAATCGACTTAAGATCTTGGAGGTTGCGGAAATCGCAAGCAGGTGCTTTAGAAATCTGACTTGAACTGCAGCTCCATCTGGGAGATCATGACTCACTCCTTCCGCCCCCCTCCACCCTTGTTCTCATTGGCATTCCACATTTACTCACACTGACGCTCCAGCACTCCTCCTATCTTTTTCTTTCCAAGTACATCATGGAACGGAACAACAATCCTAAGCATGTTGTTGAAAGTTCTTTTTTTTTTTTTTAGTTGTTCAAAAGATCAGATCAATACTTAAAAGGGTTTCTAATAAGGAATCATGAGCCTAATAGTATGTTGATATAATGCACAATATTTTTGCTCAATATTTTGTCAGGGCTGTTTTTGCACAACTACAGCCTGAATGGAGCATCACAAACACAGAAGAGAAGCCTCTCTATGGACACAAGGTCAGGCCAGTTTGCCTGTCATTGAAGCACGGTGACACCACGGATTTATCAAAGCAGGTATTGGTACTTTTGCCAATGTGTGTAGCTTAAAATAAATCCAGCATCTCCATCTTTTTTTCCAAAAAGACAACAAGGGCTGCACATTAGTGCAGTTGTAGACACTATTTCAGCAAGAAAAAGAAAAAAAAAAATCCCACTAAGCCCCCTCCCACAAGTAATGTATATGTTCTCCATGTTTTGTTTTTTTTTGGTTTTTTTTTTGTTTTTTTTTCTGAGAACTCTGGCTTCGTCACACAGTCCAAACACATGCATGGCAGGTTAATTCATGGCAGGTTCACTCTAAGTTGCCAGTAGGTGTATTAGTGATTGCATAAATTATAAATCTAAGTGCTTTGAGAGCCAAGCATTATGTTTTAGCTGTTCTTGACCACTCTTTGCAGCTTGGAAAACTGATTCCAGCTGCACTATACTCTCAAGGTTGAAAATATATATGTTGCTTGTGCATCTTTTACCTTGTTTCCTTCCACTAGACTTTCGATTAGTATGCAGGACACAGTACACTTTGAACAATCAGCTCTGTTAACTAAAACATTTTGGGTTTTAACCTACTTGAAGAGGGATTCAAAGACTGTCTGCCAGACCGCTGTCAGGTCATTAGTTTTCCCCTTGTTTGCGTTGACATTTCTGCATTTCTGTTATAATAACAAAAATAACTTGTAATTGGTCTTGTGCAATAATCTAATCTTATGAAAATTTTTTATTGAGTCTTATAAGTTGTAAGTCATCAAATATATCTGAGATAAATGTAGAATAGTTATTAACTTATAAAAAAAATCTATAATGAAGAAGATTCATGTTTAAGCTTACTTGCTTAGCTACATGAACTTTTTGATTACACTAATTAACAGAGATGCACTTGCACATGAGTACTCCAACCTCAGACAAGATCAGAGTTGAGAGGGGGGGAAAAAAAAGGTCAAGTTCATTAAACTGAGTCTCCTGTTAACACTCATGGGAAAGGGTGGGCTTGGGAGCAGCTGGCGGCTCAATGATCTGTCACTCTCCTCCTCTTTCATCCACCTATTGACGCAGACAGATGAATCGAAATCTCACGTTTGCATCCCCGCATCACGCCCAAACGGAATGCAGAGATGCGACTCGTGCATCCCACCGGTTTACATCCATGATTGCTAAAAGATTCAACGCTCCTTCACGAACTGAATATGTATGATTCCATCATGAGGAAAAAGCTGCACGACTCCTAAGAAGGACGCGTGAAAGCTTATTTCATCCGCTGACGTGGCCAGATGGGATATAATGACATGGGATTTGATCTCCATCTCTTCACGGAGCCAAAAAAAAAAAAAAGGAAAAAAAAGAGAGAAAAAAAAGAGGCCTCTGATGTCAGATGCAGGCCCAGACTTGACGCAGCGAGCCAAAATGTACAGTAAATCCCATCCTTAAGGACTGACAGTGAGATCAGCATTCATGTAAAACACCAGAATTTCCATCTCAAACATATTCGTTATTTAATTTGTTTTAATTTACAAATTAAAACCAGCTGACTATCAGTATTTCACTATTCATGGGAAGAGAAAACAGTTGCATGTGTGGATAAAACAGTTTGAAAAAAAAAAATAATAATAATAACAATCTCATATCACCATTCAGCGAAACAAACAGACATAACTGCAGTGCGCTGTTATAATTCACTCAGATTGGATCGCTCTTACCTCGACGTTTTCCAACACGCAATAGGACAATACAGCCACCAGGACGGGAATTGCGGTATGCCCCATTTTCTCGCCTTCCTCTGAGCCTTTTTTTTTTTTTTTTTTATTTAAATAACGAAGTTTCTAATGTCCTATTTCTATGTGTCTATGTCTCCAGCATAAGCTGTCTGGTTACATCGGCCGAGGCGGCGGACACTGCGCTCGTTCGTCAGCGGATTGACTGCGTTATCTCCTGCGTCCTCCTCCTCCTGCTCGCTCTCGCCAGCGGGCTCTCCAATGGCAGCCTAAGCTGTTATGGGGATGAAGATTGGCAGAACCAAGCCCTGTTTCTGCGGGTGTTTGTTGGAGACTTTACTTAGGGCGACCCTTCTGTGACTAGGTCAACAGTGACATCTGGTGGAGACGGCTGGAGAATGCACAACAAAAAAATAAGTAGTGTGGGTTGGAGATTAAACCTTTTATACGTCATTTGTCTGACATCCATCCATTGGCAAATTTATATATTTCTAGCTGAAAAAGTGAATGTCATGAAATCCGCAGCTTTCTGGCTTAATATGATTCCCATAAGTTTGTTTTACTTTTTTTTTTCTTTTAAAAGAAATCATTGGAAATAATAAAATGTTAGCGATAATAAACATTTTACACATCCTTTAAAAATGCAGCGACAAAAAAAAGCTTTAAAGAAACCTAATCTGGATGCACCGGGAATAGATTAGGCATTTATGGTAAAGGTAATTGAAAAATCAGTATATCAATACATTTACTCCTTTTTGACAAGAAATAAAAAGACCTGAACAATATATTTTGATGGCTTTTGAAAACAACAACATCTGACCAGGTATTAAACATTGTTAGTTTAATGCAATATTCTAAGCCTTAATGCAATTTAATTACTTGAAAGTAGAAAATTATCATAATTAACCAAAATAAAGGCTTAAAACATCAATTTGTGTGTAAATTAACCTATAGACTGTGTTGTACTTTGTGAATTAAGTTATTAAAGATGAATGAACGTTTCAATAATATTCTAATTTACTGAATGACTGTGTATGATCAGAATATGAAGGACTACAAGATCACCAACACCTGGAGACAAATCTATGCCAGTGACACACGACCTTATATTACCACTTGACCACAATTCACTGGTAGTAGAGGATTTCTTATTACCAGTCAATAAAGCATATGAATTTCTGCTTAAAACAAATTACAAAAAAAAGTGGTGCAAGCTATTTCTCAGAAGGTAATTTTTCTGTAAGGGCATCTATAGAGATTTCTGTAAAAACAATCAGGCATCTGCAGCTTCTTAAAAATGGTTCTGCCAGAGTTCTAATTTTGCACTGGACCTTAAGCCCCTTCACCAGCTCTGTGTTGGTAAAAGCATTGCATTAAACATCCTGTTGGAGCTGACTGAATGGTCTTAGGCCTAAATACATTCCAGAAACCCCTTCAGGTCACACAAGATCTTGTTATTCTGTGTTCCCTCAACGAGAATTGAACAGAAGGAGGCAGTATTTATTTATTTATTTATCTATCTATCCTCCCCAGGTCTGGAACCAACTGTCTGAAAACCTGTGATCTTGAGAAACTCTTGTCTTCTTAAAATCAAGACATAAACATTTCTGCAGCATACCCAGAGAGGTCAAAGAATGCTTCATCACTTCTATTGTGAGTTATCTTATTTGCTTAACTTATATGAGATAGTGTCACATAATTTGTTATGTTGTCTTTTTGATGTATCAAGGTTTTCGTGTCTCTGTTCCTTTGTTCTTTCTTTAAAACATATTAAATAAATGTATAATAATAGTGCTTTACAAATAAGCCATCCATCCATCCGTACTTACATACAGCAATTCAAATGTATGTAAGTACATACATATGTACTTACATACAAATGTATGTAAGTACATATGTATGTAAGTACAAATTATTAATACAGTTTACTTTCAAACTGTATTCATACAGAATACAGTTTGAAAGTAAAATTGCACTGAACAGAACACAAGCAAAATGTGTAATTGAAAAAACATTTTAAAAAATCTATATGTGAATGAATCTAATGCAAATATGCACGAGTGTAAGTACAGAAAAATACATCCCAAACTACAATTGAACACAAAAACATATCATACAGAGCAAATAGTAAATTAGAAACGTCAAAGAAAAAAAGCTATTTCGAAGAGTAAATATTTCAGAATATTTTCCACTTTTAGATCAACCACACAACAACTGATCTATTAGAACGTTTCATTGTTTTGAAACAAAACTATTTCATTGAGTTTAAACAAATAACCTTTATTTTATACTCAGGTCGATTTGCTCTGGTTGATTGAAGACATTGTTCTCCTGCCTTACATGCTTCATCTTTCCAGCTTTATAAATGCAATGATGAAAGACATGACATCATAGCTGAGGGAGGTTCTCAGATGTAACGTTACAATTTCATGCAAAAACAGCTTTTCCTACTTTGACCTAATAATAGACTGAAGTTTTTTCAGTGGGATGCACATAAACACAACAGGGAGTAGTTGGGTCATCAGTCAGAGGAGAAATGACAAGACTTCACTTGATCAATACGCCAGACCTTGTTAACTGAGTCACAGAAAAGCAGCTATTCTTAATACAAAGAGACAGTGCGCCCAGAGGACAAGTATTGTCTCAGAACTAGATGATGGGAGGGAAAACAAGGCCACATGCAAACAATGAACAGCTCACTGGGACTGATGAGTCTTTAAATTAAAGTTTGAGAGTTAGACAACAGCACATTGCTACCCTGGAAATCTAGACGATGCATTAGTTACTTTCAGGCTGGAATATTGTAGCTCTTCAGTATCAGGATGGCCAACAGGGGAACCAAGACATTTCTTCTGTTCATTTATTCCTTGTTAAATTTGTAATAGAATTTAAAATTCTTTGTTAAACGGTACTTACTCCTTCAAACTCACTCTGTGGCGTCACAAGAGGAAGTAATCCATTAAAGTGAACATTGACCACAGTCTGCTGGTTTCTTTTGACAACCTTGCTTTTTACCGGTTGGCATTATATGATTTTCTGAATCTGACTGTATTACATTAACTTTGTATAGAAATACACTCCAATGACTTTACTGGAGTTATTGTAGTCTCACTGCTGACCAGTAAGGGCTACAATTTCAGGCTTAAATAATCAGCCATCCATGCTTTATAGTCAGATTTGTGTTGCGGATCTTTCCTCCACAGTCAGCGCCTCTTGCTACTTTAAAACTGAGGTGAAAAGAGACTCTTAGGAATTTGATTCGCGGCAGGTATTGTGGGCGGGGCTAAGGTGTGTGAGCGAAGTTGTCAGGTAGCTTAATACTCTTAGCTCTTTGACACAGGAAGAGATTTTGGTTAAACTCTGAAGGACTGCTGATATTCATTTTTACTTGATTTAACTCCCGTTTTGGAGGAAGGATACAGTTCTGCTGCTGGGTTTCAGTTGGGTCTGGTCTTCGAAGATGAGTGTTGCCACATATCACGTAAGTTTGTCGCACCTGACGCAAGTTATTGTTTTGTTTTTTATTTTTGTCGTTGTCACTATTGCTATAAATTGCTCCCCTCGCAAAGTTTCGGCGCAGTAAAGTTTGTCGCGGGTCTCCTGTTTAAACTCAGCGCTTCAGTCAGTACGGACCGACTCTTACAGTAAACACGTCTGACAGTTTTTCTTCAAGCAGTTTATTCCCCACAGCGAAACTGTAGGTTGACACCCCTAGTGTGCTTCCGGGGGGGCCTCACCTGCCACATAAATAAATGACATTCATGTGTCCATATTTATATCAAAGCCTATTTGAACGTTGACATTTTGTCATTTATGAAACCATCTTTGAATAAAGTATATATATATATATATATATATATATATATATATATATATATAGTGTTTCAGTCAATGCTAATTTTTTTTTATTGAATAAATTATGTTTCATCTCCGACATTTGTGTCTTCTCTCTAGTGGAATTAACTTTTGTAATATTGAAGGATTCCTCCTGGTGTTTAGTTTGCATTCTTAATACACAGGGGAAAAGAAAAAAAAAAGCTTTAGCTGCTCTTAAGGATTTTGGGGGATATTATTTGTATAAAAAAACAATCCCATTTCTAGTGTGTTCATTCTGACATGCTGCATTTTACAAGAAAAGTTATTTGTTTATTCTGAAAGGCGTGGACATGTTTGTAGGTTGATTTCTGTTCTGTTGCTAGCAGTGTGTTTTTGTGACATCCGTTTGGCTGTTTCTAAGGTCAGAATAGATTAGAGCAGCTGTCTTGGTTGAGCTGTGGTCGCTTCAGCTTTGTCATTGCGTAGATATGTGGAAAACCTTTTGATTTATGCTTTTCTTTTAGCTCTGAATCTCCCTGTCTGGTGTAATTGCAGTAGTTCATCACATACATCTGGAGTAAGTGCTGCTTATCCTATAGGGAAACTAAAGGACTGACTGCTCATTTAAAATACCTTTAGAATTACCTTTTATTTCATTTGGATCATCTTTCACTGAACATTTATAATGAATCCAATCTGAGAACATTAGTTTTAGTAGGGAAGAATTAACACTTTAAGAAACAATATTTATTTTGCCAAAATCCCTGGTGATATTTTTATTGGCACCCCTGCTTTTGGTACCTGCAGACATCTCTTCAGCTCACTCCACAGCTTGCCTAGAGGATTTAGGTCTGGGGTTGAAGGTTGCCATTTAAAAAAAATAAAAATAAAAAATGTGTCTGGCAAAACAATTCAGAGTAGGTTTTTCTTTATCTAACTGAAAGGCACTAGTGACTCATTTTTAGATTGCAGTTGGAGTCTAGCACATTTTAGATGACTTACATTTGAAATTTTAGGACATAAAATTATTTTTCCTGACATCCTTCTGAGGGTATTTATATACCAATATAAAGCAATACAAATCCTAATGTTTGTATGCATGGAAATCTTGGTCTTTGTAGATCTGTTATCCGTCTTATCAGCCTGTTCACGGCGTTTTCTTGCGAGATAAATATGGGTCCTTATCTAGTCTGGCAACCAATGGCTAAAAAAACCCTTAAACCTTTGTTTGATGTCATGTTTATAACCTATGCAAACGGAGAGTAAACACGAATAATTAGAAATCTTCTGGAAGCTCTGATCATGTTCTTAAAGTAGAGCATAAATGAAAAATTTATACATACATATTTTGCATTGCTCCATTAGTGATTTTGTTGAAAAAATAACTGCACTGATTTTTCGGTCACAGAGTAAAGACAGTTTCGATAAAGTAAAACATGGATGCTAATATTTCCTTTGAACTAAAATATACACAGTAAAGCTTCCTGATCTGGAACTCTGTGGAGCATATAGAGGCTGAGTTAAAGTCAAACTCTTGCCTAGAAGCCCTAATATGCTTCCAAGAAACTCTGAGCACTGTTCAAAGCTGTCTTGTTTTTATTGTTCTTCCACATCTGATGGTGAAGCACAGTTGGAGGGGAGTCAGATGTTACAATGGTATATAGCTGTCTTTTGTGAAAAGGCTTTCGAGAGTTCAGAAATTAAGCAGACATTGCTGCCATGCAGCAACTTCTGAATTGTGTCAAAAACACCTACAGGTCAAGGAGTTCAGGAGCATTGATTATGCAACAATCCGTCCTTGTGCTTCAGTCTTTTTAGAAACTATTGAATAATATCAGTATCAGTAATGGTGTAAAAAGCAAAGTCCAGATAGAGAGGTACCTATGCAAAGTTTCTGTTTTGAAATCAAAGGGTGGGGCAACATTTAGCCGGCTGCTCCATGCAAACAGTTTCAGCTATTAAATACATAGCTGGGATAATTACACAATAACAGGCTCAAAGCAAGAGAAACTCTGTTTTCCATACAGGAAAACATCTTTGATGGGTTATTATACACGTTAGCTGTATTATGTCATAATAATACATAATATTATGTATTATTACATAATATGGCATATTTATTAATTCTACCAGATAATTAATAAATATGCGTCATAACCTAAGGAATGCAGGATCGTTTATTAAAAAGACTGAAATATTGGAAAACTCACGATTCTTGTTTGGAGATTTTTGATCACAGTCATCTGGTTGAGAATGAAAATTTTCAGATTTTATTGAAGTGACTCAATTTCTGAGTGACCTAACCATAATGCTCATCATTGTAAAAGCTGTTATTAGGATATTGGTGGAATTTATCTCCTATGTTGATTCTGACATAGAACAAAAATATGACTAAACACATGCTTAATTTGGGATTATTATTATTATTATTAATATTATTATTATTTTTTTTTGTAAATCCTTATTGTATAGTATTTTGTTTTATGCTGTTTTGGAGTTTAACATAAATATAGGAGTGTGTATTGGCTGACAAATGGCAACTAGTGGGAAAGACAGAGTGCTCTGTTTCTATTTGAAGTTGGAAAAAATCAGTGATGTTTTCTAAATCTTAAGAAAACCTAAACAAAAGTGACGTGCATCAAAAGACTGATGCCAGGCGTGAATCTAGGCGTGCAGAGGTTTAAAAACGTAGTTTTAAAAATTCAAAAATTTACCATCAGATTCTATTCATAGTTTACAGCTCACTTTCAAAAATGCCAGAAAAAAGTGTCAGAGTGACAAGAGGGTTTTCTGGTCACCATGCCCCTCCCCCACGTGTTGCAACGTGTTGGTGCATCGTGTCTGTCAGCGTCTGAAAAAAATAAGGCTCGTACAAATTGTTCTACTTAAATGAAAGGCTGATTTGGCTTTTAGGGTAGATTTGCAATGCAAAAACAAATGTTTCTAAAAACTTCAACTCATCTTTATTATTAAGATTATGCTGATTTTAGATCTAAAGTTAGTGTGTAGGCTCAACTTAAACAGCTGCCCTGACTAATTCACCAACAATTATGAGTTTGTTATAATCTCCTTATTAATCTAACAGCATTTAGATTAATAATGAGACTTTTTTATCTAAATTAGATTATTGTTTTTTGAAATAAAATACCAAATAATCATTTGAAAAACACTACTAAAGTTAGCAATGTTCATAATTTTTGTTTAAGTCAGTCAATCAAAAATAATAAGTACATACTTTAGATAAAATTGCTATAACTAATAATAATCAATCATTACATTATTTTAGCAGGAGTGGAAATAGATTTGCTTTTCTATTTTTTTTAGGTAAAATTTTTTAACACATTGTTTCTTCCATTCTTTAAGTTTTGGGTTTTTACTCAATGTATGATGATCTCATACCAGCCAGTCTATCACCCTCTGTTTCTTCATGTCTAATTTTTAATCTGCAATAGTTTTTTTTTCCTAAAGCGGCTTACATCAAACTATTACCAAAGGGGTTTTTCCTTTTCCTTTTGTTAATATTTGATTTGTCACATACAATGAGGTGAGTTTTCGACACAGAGAATGGGAATGCTGTGATTAATGTGGTGAGACAGGTCTCTGCTTATGTGGTGACACAATGGAACAGTTGGTAAATAATAATTTAGAAAAGACTGTTTTTTTGTAGTTTCCATCTATTGAGACGATATTTAATTGTGACACCTCCAAATTATTTATAAATCCTCATGTGGATTTAGCAACATAACTGAAGTCATATTAAAAAACTCATGAGCTGTGAAGGAAGACTTGGTTGTGAAAAGAATAATTATTCCGAAAACAGCCTGGCCATGTTGTAGCAGTTTGGTTTGTTGCTGTTAACATCTGCTACTGAGGGTTTTGGCTTTCATGCATCTCACAGCTTTACAAAGCAATGACCTTAGCCCTGAACAACGGAGGTGTAGCATTTCTGATTCATTTTTGATAGTATGCTGTTCACACCCAAACAAAGCTGGAAATGAAAAAAAAGATTGGTGACAGACTTACTGCTGCTCTGAAACAGGGCAAAACCTGCCTGACAGAAATACTCAGAAATTACATGTGAGACATACTCACCAGCATAATATGGTTCCTGGGCTCTTTCTTTTTTTAACTTGCATGGACAAAAGAAAAATATGAGTCAGCATGGATAATACTACAAACCTGAACCTTAAGTTATTGGGATTTGGAGATCAGAACAACTTGAATATCTGCTGTGTAAATAAAAGGTTTCGTTAACAAAAAATAACTTTGGATGAACTGTTAAGTGCTGCAATCCCTACTGAAGGATAAAATAGATGCTATTGGGACTTTCAGACCAATCAGTCCTGAGGCCTTCTGACTCATAGTATTAGATATTTTGGTATCGTAGAATATTGCAAAGGCAGTTTTGGTTGCTCCAACTATGCAATTTACATTGCCTTCATTCTTCTTTTTTACATGTATTATTATGAGGCTTCCAACACTCTCTGTAACCTTTAGCATCTCGGACACTTTTAGCTGTGCCCAAGGCTTAAACATTGAGAAACCTCACAACGAGTAGCATAGTGTTATGACAACTATTGTCGCACTTCAAACTGTGCACAGTAATATTGCAATAACAGCTTAGTCTCAATATATTGCCCTATCCTGCAAGACAATCATGGGAATGTTGTGGTCACATAACAACTATACATATCAATACTGGAAAACAGGTTAAAATTAAGTTTTAACTTCTCTTACATTATAGTCACATCTGGTCAGAGTATTTTTCTCAGCCCATTTGCTTTATCCTACTTGGTTTGTGGCAAACCTAAAACAAGTTTTCTTCTTCTTGACACGCTTCCAAAAAGATCATACTTGTGAAGTTCATGAAAGTAGTATTCCGAGCAGATGTCCTCACTTGTGGATCTTCATGCATGACCAGTCAGATAGGTTACTTGATCTACATCTTTGTGCTGAAGTCTAGTCCTTGAGAGCTCCCATCCTGCAACTTTTAGATGCATCCCTGCTCCAATATACCCGAATCAAATTACTGAATTCCCTCATCAGCAGTCATTCATCTCTGCAGAGGCCTGATAATGAGTCATTCATTTGATTCTGGTGTGCTGGAACAAGGATGCATTTCAAATTTGCAGGATGGGAGCTCTGGAGGGAGGACTATACTTGGGCACCCCTGGTCTACATGATGTTGTTTATTTACTAATGTTCTATAACAAAGCTCTGAGGCCTTCACTGAACTGTTGCATTAGTACTGTGATGAAGTTATACAAAGATGGACTCTATCATAATTAGATGACTTTTTAAGGCAGATTTTGTCAAATGACACTCATACATATGAGTGTCAAGGTTTTAAGTTTAGTAAAAGAAATTTAAAATTATGTACTCTTTTTCTTCCACCTTTTAAATATTTTAGCAAAGCATTGCATGTGAAAAATTTGAGCTGATGATATGCCAGACAAACAACCCATGTGGTGGGTAGGATGAAGTCTGTGAAACTAACATGTTTTTAGGTTTTAGATGATCAGGAGTTGTCATTTGTAGGAATATTTTTTGTTCCTTGTGTTAGAGAATAAAGTCTTAAAAGCAAGACAGTTTTAACAAGGCCTGATAAAGTGTTTCACATGGCTCAGATGGAATACACCAAGACATCTGAATGATGTCAGGGGTTTGTTTTTCATATTATGTCATTGTAAAATTAATTTAGAAAGCACTTTGGAACAAATATGTTCCACCAAAGTGCTGCAAAGACAGAACAATAACAGTAATGTTGTGAGATCAGTAAAAATGGAAAAAAAAAAAAAGTATTTAAACTAAATGGATAAAATAAACAGAAAAATAGAAAGAAAACAGGTACAAAAAAGTATGCATTAATAATATGGCTAAGTTGTCAGGTAACGGCAGAAAAGGTTTTACAGTTTACTTTACAGAAAAACTACGTAATTTTAATGAATGTTACTCTATGAGAAACCATTAAAAATATGTTGAAATCTTGCAGAAACTCACAACAAGCCAGAGCAGCTTCATTTTAACCACACCTCACTGCAGCTGGTCTTGTCAAACCAGTTAGACCAAACAGCAACACTCACATAGTACTAACTGCAACTCTGTGGCTCAAGTTGATTTCCTGTCAAACACTTTCCTAGGGTGGGCTGTTGTTGCCTCTACTTTGAAATTAAGTAACACTTTTGGGCGAAGGAGAGACTTCTCATAATTCTCATGCGGGATGGTATGTCTTTGGAGTAGTGAAGAACAGGATATGATGAAGCATATGTAATGGTATAATTAGGCCGTGATCAGGGTGATTGATGTAGAAGAACCTTGGGGCACTTGCTGACCCTCTATCTAATGATTCTCCTCATTCTGGCCCATGATTGCTGTTACAGATTCCAATTAGAGAGCATGTGTAGAAGCCTGAACTGGGCAGGAATGGACCTTAATTGCCATGAGTTATCATCTAGGCTCAAGTAATTGAGCCCCCATCTTAAGGAGCAGCGCATCTGACAAATTGATTTAATACCAAAGTGATTCTCCATCCCTAATGGCACTCTGGCTTCTTCACTCACAGGCCGCAGGCACTGAATTCATTGTGTGTTGATTACTGTGCAGCCAAAACCTTTTTTTTTCTCTACGTCCACCCACTCGAGAGAGCTCAACAACACATGCAACTACCTCCAAGCGCTTCTTAAAGCAGCATGCCTGTATTTTCCCCAAGCTTATCACTTAGTTATCATCCAGTCTTTGAATACATGTAAAGCATGTTGCCATGGCGTTATGAGGGTGGTAGCAGACTTGACAGTGTTGCAGAACAGGTTTTTTATAGAAAAAGCAAACCAAGCATCCTGTCAGAGCTTGTTCGTCTTAAAAATTAGAACAAGGTGTGTCGCCTCACAACAGCTGGGTCTCACTGTAAAACTTCCTTTTCCTCGATTATACTATGGCTGTTCTTGTATTAGACTTTCCATTGTAATACGTTTGCATGCAAAAGTTTAACCAGTTTTGAACTAACTCTCTAATATCTTAATGAGAAAATCCCTTTCTTTTTTTCCAACTTAGCATAGTGTCCCACTTTGCTAAGTTGGGAAACTTGCTGGTTATAGATTGTGACTTTCTCTTAGCTAACATTTAAATAAATTAATAATGTTTTTTTTTTAGAATTCTCATATCACTCTTATGCATACTCACATTTCAGGTTATCTGTATTCTCTAACTTAAGCTTAAATGTTTCTGATCATATAAAATACCAGATAAAGATAACTTTTGTAAATAAAGAAAATAAAAAAAATATATTTTTGCAACCTTCATACAGACAGTCAAACGTGGTAGTATTGTGATGGTCTCGGGTTGCTTTGCCCCTCCAAAAACTTAGCAACTTGCTGTAACTAATATTTTATTATTTCAGGCAATAAACAATAAAAGAGAAACTCCTACTATCAGTTCATATATTAAACTGGAGGTCACGTGGGCTATGCAGCAGGACAGTGGTTCAAATGCACTAGTAATTCCAACCCTGAATGATTTCTAAAAAAAAGGAGCCAGACAAAATTGTGTTTTTGAATGGGGCTATCCAATTCAGTATGACAAAAAAGTAAAAACAGAAGAAATCTGTAACGGAGCTAATACATTTTCATAGCTCTATATTGTTGCTAAGATAATTTTTTTTCCCACCTTTTCCTATCATCAGCACCAGAACGGCCACCAAGAACATGTAGTGTTCCTAACCAATGAACCGAAGTCCTCGTCGAAGACGAAGAAGTTCGGCATCCTGATTGCTGTTCTTCTGGCACTTCTTGCAGTCTTGGCTGTCGCGGCGTTCCTCATTTGGTTCTTCGTCTGTAAGTTGTGACAATTTATTTCCTAATTTATTTAATGGAGCAGATATTCAGGGACCGCAAATGTTTAGATGTTTGGACACTCTCCTGAAGTCCCTAAACTTTCAGCATAGATTTGCCTAATAGAAATAAGAGATTCGTGTATTTACGTTGCATGCATTTCCTTCTGCCAAAACAGGCACATCACAAAGCGCAAAGTGGATCATTTACACTTGCTGTGAAGGGAGAGCTCTTTGATACAAGAGTGTAAGAGTGGCATGTTTGGACTTTAATTTCCCATTAGTGTTAGTCGATTTGACAGCTCTGACGTTCTCCTTTTAATAATGCAGAGGAGAAAAATGTCATGAGCCATGGCACAGTTTTTTGTCATTTACGCAGACAGAGACTGATAAAAATGCCTGTGAAGTCTCCATAAACACCATCTTGATTCAAGTGGCTGTTTTTAATTGCCACGAGAGCCAAACTGTCTCCACAGCATGAGATCATGCTGTAAAGCTTGAGGACTGTGCTTCAAGGCCCCTTTTTAAAAGTTTCTTCTTTCATCAGTAGCAGCCATCTTAAAGCATTCTGTTGATCAAACAATTGACTCTCATCTGTGTTTCTTCTCTTAGTTAATGATGATTACAGGAGCACACTAAGTATGCAACGACAACCATCAGTGAAACTTTTCAGTGGTCATATGAAGCTGGCGGGTGTGAGTTATGACCAAAATCTCGAGGACACAACTAGCCAAGACTTCAAAACTTTAGCTTCAACACTGGAAGACCTTGTGAGTATGGCATCCAGATTGTCTCATGTATTTATTCTGCTGTACACATTTCTGCTACTTTTAATGCTTTACTCTTAGTCGTCCTCTCTCGGAAAAAGATTAACTTGAATGCTGTTAGCGATTGCTTTCTAAATTGTCCCTCCCAGTGCAAAAAGAATGCACTGGGTCTCGGGCATGGCAAATGTGGGGAGCCGGTGGGCTGTCTTATTAGACCCTCGATTCCCGAAACCACACAAAAAATAATCTTGTGAAAGCGCACGTGCGGTCAGCTCGACTCCACCGGACCGCACACGGTGTAAATGACTTGCAGGGTCTAAATGACCCCATCTCTTAAGACTGCAGAAGAGTTAAGGTACCTCTGAGCGGGTGAAGAAATAAAAATTACAGTAAATTCCTTGAGTGATTTTCTGAACAACATTGGAAGGGATGTTGTAGTACCAGTCAGGAGTTTGTTGATGACAAAAGACTCCTGCTCTTTGAGCACATATTCTTCAGTGGAAAAATATTACAGATGAGAATGTCATGCCGACATGAGGAGGAAGTTGTAAGAATTTGACTAGATAATTGGTAGAAAGCTTTTTAATATATAAAGTTTGCATAGTGTGTAAAAAAAACAACTTATTTTAAGGAATTTTTTTTTTACTCATTTTGTATAAATGGATTAAACATCCATTCATGCGTCTCCCCCCCCCCACCCTCCTGACCTCCTGGTGTCTGTCTCCATGATTCATTGTGTGGAGAACACAGTTTCTTATGATTCATTCTTATGATTTACATAATTTTATCACTAAAAACCTCAACTTTGAAAATTATAGCAGTCAGTTGCCTAACACACTTGGTAATTGTCTGTCTGACTGTGCCTCCATTCACCCACCCACCCACCCACTCACTCACTCATTCTTTCTTTCTCTCTCTCTCGCTCCCGGTCGGGGTTGCGACCGGGGCTGGTGCCTATATCAAGCAGTCAACGGGTGAGAGGCCAGGTACACCCTGGACAGGTCGCCAATCCATCGCTTTGACTACATGGTAGTCATAGTTGGCAAAATGTGATTTCAGAGCATTACCTTATCATAAGGGATAGTCTGTTGCTTCTTTAATACACACAACAAGACTCTTGCAATGGCTGGTTTTTACAATTAGAAATAAAATTATATATTCTTAAAAGTGACAGACAAAAATTTACTTCTTTCTAGTCTTCTTGGAGCCGGAAGAGGCTAGAATCAATCCAGCAAAAACACTATCAAAACTCGCAGTGGCAGCATTATGTAAAATTTCAACAGTTTCAGAGCTGCATCTCTATTTGAAAACCATTGTATACTTTGACATTAGAAAATAGCCCATTCATAATGATATGTTGTTCTTGAAAGTTTAAAATATGCTTCAACCATTTGTTTTTTACACAGCTGGTTGAATACTACCAGAATGATCCACTCCTCACCAAGTATTACACAGAATCTGCAGTTACGGCCTTCAGGTAAGACATTCACTTTTTCATATGCCTAAAGATTAGACATAGTGCAATTTTTTACTGTCTCATATCCAGATTGCTGTTTCTTGTAAATTATAGTTATTTACTATGACAGTTAAAACGTCTTTTCACAACTTTCTTTTTGAAGTTGCTTTAAGCTGGTCTGTTTTTTTTTTTTGTCAATTTATCTATGAATTCCTTAACTTTCTTTTCTCATCTCTAAACACCAGTGAAGGAGTTACAGCCTATTACTGGTCTCAGTTTGATATCCCAGTCAACGACCTGGAGATTGTGCCAGAGTTCTCAGAGGACCGGGTTTTGGATGCACTGGAGAAAAGCGTTGGGTCACAAAGTACTAGGTCCAACCTTAATGGTCTCAAGATTATTGAAATTACTGCTTCACGTAAGTACCTTCAGAACCAGGTGTATGGGGAAAGCTTTTAAATGTAAGAAAGCTTTTAAATGTAAGCCTTAACTGGCTTTCAATAATTACATTGAGCAATCAAAAAAGATGCTGTGAACAAAGATCTAAACAAGATCTTTGTCATATCTCGTCATCATTTCTTTTCTTTTTGCTTTGCATCCATATCACGGTGGGCTGCTCTGAGTTGTGCTGATAAGATAATAACAGATAAGGCAGACCACTCTCAGCTTGTGCTGCATCTGAGATTGCACATTTTATGCTGTTTGGATCCTCTAATGATATTAGCCAGGCCCCTGGCCTGCTTCGAGAGAGCCATTTTTCTTCCTTCTGTCTCCTCAGCACTCGCCTTGCATTTGTCGACATCCTGGCCATCAGCCGAGTGCTGGCCCTTGTGACTCTGTGGTTTTTGGTCCTCTTTAAAATGATTTCTGTTGGTACAATTTTGATGTTGCTGTCCCAGATAGTTAGACAGAGATGTATGACTTGCTGCTGTAGGGCAAGGTGAGATGGAGCAGAAAGAGGTACGCACCATCACCAGTTCCCTTAACCGCAGGGAAATGGAACAGAAAATGTGCAACCCAAATATTTTAGGCTCATACATCAAATTCTATCAGCCTCACTACTTTGGTGACCCGTTCTTACCTCTTTTCCTCCTGTTTTCCTGTCACCCCACCCCAATGTCTTTGTCTGCAGTCACAGATGCTCGCATGGCCAAGAAACCCACGGGTGAGTACACTATGTCCTGTTTCAATCACCTGCTGCTGTAATTTTCCAGCTGGCTAGATGCTCGCCCTCCTGCCAGTCTTTAACAAATGATGGCCCTGTCCTGTATTGCATAGGCGTTTGTTTTCATCAAAGATTGCTATCCTTGTAGCAGTTAGTTTAGGTTGCTTTACCATAATAGCTGTGAGGCTAAGTGTAAAGTTATCCCAAAGTGTTGTTTTATAATTACATAAAATAGCAGACTATGTGCCTGATTTAACTAAAAACATTATTTGCATTATTATTCATAAAAGTATTCATTAAACTATGTTTTCCAGCTATAAGTTACTTTTATCATGTCTGTGTCCAATAACCTGTTTGATTTGAGCAATATTCTTCTTGTTCTCAGAGGACTGCTTCTTTCGTCTGGAAGCAGTTGCGTCTGAGCAAAGCTTTACATCCCCCGGATACCCCACAGGCTACAATCCAGAGTCTTATTGTCAGTGGCAAATCCGAGCAGCAGAGGAGAACACCATATCAGTCAGTTTTCCAATTTTCCACATTGAAGATGACTGCAGCGATGACTATGTCTCAATCTTTGACTCTCTGAGCCCTGATGAGTCTCAGGCCATCACAGTGTAAGTAGAGGTGGAAATGCTTGGATAGTTTGGGAGATGTGATGTTAGACAAAATGTAATAGAAATGATATTACATATATCCTATATAATCCTATATATCAACCCATTGATATTGCAAATTTATAGACCATATAGGATTGCCAAGACTTGTCATTGGTTCCCATTCATTTGGTTACCAGAGGACTGTTGGTGGATATCAGTGAAGATGAAAGCCATTATCCAAGAATCTCTTCAGGGTTTCCTTGACTCTGGAGGTTCCAAACCAGCATGTACCAGGGGGCAAGAAGGCTAACAGCTTTTATGGTTGCATAAGTAAAAAACTCTGTGGGAGGATTTTAGAGAGGCTATGAAGAAATAGTTTTGTTTTGTCTTAAGAAAGTTCTGCAACAAATGTACACAACTCAGGAGTGGAAACAAAGAGATTGACAAGAGCTGGGTATGGTTGGGAAAGGAACTTGAAGGCTGAACTGAAATTACTCTTATGTGTGGGAGGGAACAGTATCTTCTCATTATAGTCACCATGTTCTCCATGGAGAAGGGCACTTAATCTGAGGATTTAAGGGGAAGCATCTCCATGGCAGAAATAAGGGACCTGTTGACATAGCTTTCTAGTGATTGGGCACCATGGTAGATGATATTTGCAGGGCTTTTGTAGCTCACAAATCTCTTCAGTATTGTTTTGAGGCCTGGTACATCACACACATGGTGGCAGACTGAGGCGGATGTACCAGATTTTAAGAGAGGAAACCAAAGAATGTGTTCCAACCATTGAGCCACCAATACCATGTCCTAAACTTTAGGATATGGGAAAGGAAACTGACAAATTCTTCAACCTCAGAATTAGGAGGAGCAGTATGGCTTTCATTCAGGCCATGAAACAGGAACAGATCTTTACCCTGACCAAATTGCTCAAGGAGTCATGGGAGTTTGGTTGTGGTGTATAGGATGCATGCTACGCATTGAAATTTCTTTATTGGAGGGCATAATGAATACTTTTAGAAGACTGCATTTTACTTCATTTTCTACACTTACGCAAACAAGAATCTAATTATATTTACATTTGCTAATTCTGCTTTTATACATCTAGTTATGGCAGGGATTTTTGTCTTATTTTTGTGTTAACCATGCATGGCAGCTTTTGTTTCATGGGCTTCAATCAGAATTTGTCTAGTTTATTTTGCCTGAAAGAGTAGTGATTCCCAAAAGAAAACCTTCCATGAATCACTTTGCATTTGACTAAAATGTTGCAGAGATTTTAGAATAAAAGTTGTTTTCATGTAGGTGGAACATGTTCCACTTCATTCCTTTTTTTCTGGTTTTGTGATTACATTTATTTTTTTATTTGCGTCTGAAGCCTTCTGCGATATGCGTTCCTTTTTTATTGTCAGCTTTCGAGCCCTGAGTGAGATTAAGTTGACTCAGAAAGACCTCTCCTTTCAGATCTATGAAAGATGGCAACTTGAATCTGACTACACCACTGTGTGTAATTGCATTTTGTCTGTGGGGGAGGTCGCTGTTTTATGAATCTATCAGATACTGAATGCAACATCAGTTGTAGCTGCAGGCAATTTTAAACTCAGAAACCAATGCCAAACAAATATGGCCTTACCGAGTGATGCATAACATTTTTTTCTACAATGGTATTGAGCGATGGGCTTTATTCAAGGTGACATGGGGTTTATGAGAGCCATAATATAATACTCTATAATGACATTATTCTACAGAAGGTGAATGTATTGCTGCTCCTGCAATGTCATTTACACCTTCATGGCTTTTCCTCTAGCCTTGCTCAAACTTTTTTTTTTTTTGTTAATCTAACAAATGTTTGACTTAGAAACTCCACCTAAGCAATTTCTTATTAGTGCTGATACTACTCTTCTTATTTATTTTTTTCCCCCTGACAGGTCTTTTATTGATTTCCTCTCAAAATGTTTTTTTTTTTTTTTTTTATGTTTGTAGCAATGTGCTGGTGTTTTAATCTTGTTGAATAAAAAGAATTACACTTGTGTGTTGCAGATCCACTTTCTTCAGTAAATGCTCTGAGCATGGAGAAAATTATTTATGCTTGGATGTTGGAACTCGGTTAGAATGTGTCTTTACTGGTCTGTTTTCCTTGTTTATCCACAGACAATGTGGCCAAAGGCCTCCCACTAACTCCCTGAGCGTTGTGTCATCCGGTAACATCATGCTGATTAACTTCATTGCTGACACCTCTGTCCAGAAGCCAGGCTTTGAGGCACAGTACAAAATTATACCCAAAAGTGAAGGTAAATTTTCCACACATTCATAGTGTCATGATCTGTTTTACAGGTCAAATCTTTAGGATTATAAAACATTTATTTTGATCACTAGTATTTTATGCAGTTGTTGAAATCAGGATACCTACACATTTTGCACTTAATAAATACCATACGTTTCCAAACATTGTCTTTATCATTCTGACATTTGAGTTGAAAGAATTCAACTCAAATGTAACTGGCTGGGTTTTCTAGATATTTTTTTATGATCAATAT
>CAEFZX010002129.1:0-17286 GCA_903066825.1 Alfaro cultratus | reverse complement strand
CATTTCATTCGGGGGTGTTTTCTTTTTTGTTTGCTGCATTTTATTTGCTTTTTGTTTGCCGCATTTAATTTGTGCGCGTGTCTTTTTTTTGTTTGCATGTTTTCTCTTTTGCTGCGCATTTGCACCTGTCGGCCACCGTACTCTCTTGCTTCTCAGGATTGACAACTGCAGTCAGGCACGACAAATCATTCCGATCATAATCAAAATCCTTTTCATAAAAGCAAGTAATTGTTGTTAGTTTGATTCTCTGGATGCTACAGGTGTGTGCTATCACCATGCCAGCAATGAAAGGCATCACCTTTGAAACAACCACTGCGATCTGTCAATCTGGGAAAGATTATAAATATATCGTAATGCCATTTCCTAACAGCTCGAAATCTATAATTCTTGAGAAAGAAAGATTATTCATCAATGGAAACAAGATAAGACAACTGTCATTCTTCTAGGAAGAGGACATTTCACCAAATAAGTTTAGACTTCGCAATATTTAGAGAAATTGCAAATGTCTCTAAAGAGCTCTATCCCGGACTCAGAGACAGAGCTGAGATCTGTTACCATCCTAACAGATCTCAATTAGCATGGTAAATGACAATAATTTGTCTGCATATCAATATTTAAAACATTAGCTGGTTCTTTTCACTTTTTTTTTTAAAGTTATTAAGAGCCATTTTAGAAGGTCCAAAGAGCCAAGTGTTGCAGATCTCTGGTATAAACCATCAGTTCAGAACAAACCTTTTCTCAGAAACCAAACAATGTCTAACAAATTTATTGAAAAACTTAAGACATGTCAATGTTTCTGTTTAGAATCAGTTTTTCTACTGGAGTCTGTTTCAGAACTGACCAATCGGTTGGTATCTGTGTTTAAACACCTGCTCTACCTTCATCTCTTTCACTTTATTGCATCATCCTTCATTTGACTCCCCAACACTGGAGCAGAAAGCTGCCACCCACTGGTATTTACGCGTGTGTGTGCGTTCCAGTATTCTAGCTGTGGTGGATGTTTCAGGTGTTTCCAGTGTGTTTGTGGGAACAACCTGCTTGCATGTGCCTACAGAGCTGTGCAAGTGTGTGTGGAGCTGTGCTCCTAGTGCATGTGTGCGTGGGATGCCTGATTGGATGAGGTTCTGACTGGCGGTTGGCAGCAGACGAAGCATCCTGCTCAGTCAGATGGAAGAAATTTCCACCCATACGGAGTCGTAGTAAATCCAGCAGAGTGTGTGTGTGTGTGTGTGTGAGACGACTGTGCTCCTCCTTAGGTTAAATCTGGCGCCTTGATGTCGTCGAAGCTACTTGCTGCCTGACGACATTTCAAGGCATCTCACAGTTGTTGTGGCAATAAATTATAAACAAACTCTAAGTCTGAAGTTTCAACTGTGAAAAGTTTGATAAAGTTTTTCAGACAATACTGCATGAAACCAATAGAAATTATTTTTATAACAGAATGGTATGTATGAACGGCCATGGCATGTCCAAAGTCAGCCCTCCAGGGTCAGAGTCCTGCAAGTTTTAGGTGTTGCCCTGATCAGTCACACCTAAATCATTAGCCGGACTCTTTAGCTCTAACTTCCATACTGAGGCAGTTTCTATGTCATTTGAATCAACTTTGTTGGAGCAAGAAGTCATCTAAACCCTGCAGGACACTGGCCATTGATGGCTGAAGCTAAATACTTTTATATTGCTTTTATGTATATACAGGTTTTTATAAGAAACTGAATTTTGAGTTCACATTAGCTGAAAACATCTAAAATAATTGAAATACATCACTGTGATGTGTGATAAATCTGTATACAGGGCGTTCTTGCAATCTTATAGTCTTTATTTCATATGTCTAGAATTAAGGGCTTAGAATGTCTTAAATTCTTTTAAAAACATTTAAGTTGGCCTTAGATATGTTTAGCACAGGTCTTAAATTATGTCATGGCAGGACTTTAACTTTGTATATATTTCACATAGTTTATTTATCTTGAGGGACTTTTCTGCCAGTCAAAAGTTTCATCTTCATTACATTCTGTGATTCGTGGCTACCGCTAACTAGCTGCTCATAAACCCTTGCCTGCTAGCTAGCTATTTTGCATCTATCTTTAAGTGTAAATAGAACGCCAATTGACTGTACAAAGTTTGTTTCTCTTCTGATGCCAACCTGTATTATGCTATGTGCATTCTCTGCAAAAAAGTTTGGCATTAGTACATGAAGTTTTCTTTTGTGCATTTGTCATAATATAGGTGTTAAATTTCATTCATAATGGTCTTATAAAGGCCTTTAGAAGTTGTTGATTTGAGCTGGTGACTGCAGAAACTTTGTGTACAATAATGAAGATTCACTTTTTTAACTAAGAAAATTGAGTTTTTGATCACTTTTTTAATTTTTTAAGTGAAACTTTTAAGTTACTTTGATAAATGTGAATTGATTAAGTGTGCTTGTAGATATCAAGATAAGCAAATGTTTTGATGATTTTCACAGATAAAGACATTAGAAGAGCTTCTGCTGTTTTTGTTACCTTAAGCTGAAGCTGCCGTCTCTGTCCTTAACGTCTTCTCCGTCTGTCCTCTGTGTGTCTCCAGGTAAACGTCCACATCAGTGTCAGATCTGTAAGAAGGCCTTCAAACACAAACACCACCTCATCGAGCACTCACGCCTGCACTCAGGGGAGAAACCCTACCAGTGCGACAAGTGTGGGAAGCGTTTCTCCCATTCCGGTTCGTACTCACAGCACATGAACCATCGCTACTCCTACTGCAAGAGGGAGGCCGAGGAGCGCGAGGCGGCCGAGAGGGAGGCTAAGGTGGCAGGGCTGGCTGGAGGTCTGGAGCCCACCGAGTTGCTGATGAGAAGGGCCTATTTGCAAGGCTTGGGGCCTCTCGGATACTCTGATCCCGAGGAACAGCCGGAGGATGGCGGTGGTACCATCTTAAGGGACGGAAGAGAGGGAGGAGGACAGGAGGTGGGAGGACTGGACAATAAGATGTACGAGGAGGTGACAGATGGACAGGAGGCAAGTTTCAGGAACAGAGAGGAGGAGGAGGGTGACAGCAGGAGCCAGATGGACTCAATGATGGATGAAGGGGGCAAAGACTCAGCACAGCTGATGGACACTTGTTCACGAGAAGGGAAGACAGACGGAACGTTGGAGCAGAAGGACTGATGGAGGAAAGAGAACTGGGAAGATGAAGATTTGTTTGTGAGATCTAGATTCTGCTTCATGATGAAGGGTAATAGAGTGTCTGATTGGCTGGGAGGATGTTTTAAAGTTTGTGCTATTCATCAAACTACCATATAAGGTCAAAAGTGATGTCATGAGTGTGAGGTTTACCTGGGACACATGTTACCTGTATGACAACATCTGGGTTTTTAAGGCTATGACTGAGTTAATTCTGTTGTTTTTAACAACAACGAAAAAAAACATTCTTAGCTCTGGTTTATCACGTTCAGTCAAAAATTTTTTCTAAGGTCTAACTTTTATCTTTATTTGATTTTTGCAATTAGATTTGTCCCCGACCTGTTTTGAGTTTTGAAACCTTAAAAGAAAAACTGTTGTAACCCCTGGTATTTGAATTCTGGAATTCTAGTTTATGTCATTGCATTATTAGGTATTTTCATCCAATGCTCACATTTTGTATGCAGTTGAATTTAATTCTGAAATATTTGTATTCCTCCCAGTATCCATTTCTTTTTGTTCCATTTGGCCTGGTTGAGTCATTAAATATGATGTACTATGGCCCTTAATTTATGGTTTGAAGTGTCAAACAGATCTTTTTGGTACCCAAACATAAGTTATAGCTATAGGTAATGATTAAGTTTGGTAATTAGGTAAACACGAAGGGGGAAAGAAAATACCTAAGCTTGCCACTTCTTAGCTTGTTAGCTAGCTAACTGCTGTCTTGTTAGCTTACAGCTACTTGCTATCTTTTTGGGTTGTTGCATTAACCACCAAAAATCTTTTTTTTTTTTTTTTTTTTGCCAAATTAAGCTATTTTTCTCAGAGTTGAACCAGAACTTTACATTTCTGGTTTTGTTGGAGGAAGAAGCAGTAAAATCTGTTGTACTGAACCTGGTAAATTACAAATGTTTAACATCTTGAGCCGAAGAGTGAGGTGTCCTGATGAAAGAAGTGTCCAATTTAGCCTGAATATAAGAGAACCAAGTTTTTGATCAGTAAATGTTAACCCTTTATAAAGTAAACCAACCCTAACCTTCAGGCGTGCAGGAGGACCAATGACCTGAATCATGAAGCAGGACCGACTGGTTTAAAATCCATGTTATGCAAAATAAGAAGAAAATAAAAAGAAATAATAATAATTATTCTAATAAACTAAGTGAAGCGCTTGTTAATGTACAGTATTATAAAGGCCTGAAAGCTGTGTGGTGCTCTGATGTTCCTAACCTCTGTGTCTTGTTGTGTTCGATAAAACCACTTCAGGAAATTGCACTTGGCTCCCTGAATCACTACAAAATAATGAAAAAATATTGAAAAATTTAATTGGGAAGCCTGGAACACTCTGTCACGTTCTGTCAGTGTTAATGTTGTTATTCTGTCTCCTTTTAATGTGACTTTTTTTTATATATTTTTATCCGACTTTATTATTTTTGCCATCTAACCACATAACTCCGGGCCTCCTGAGTTGTTTTTTCTATGAAGGAATAATTAAACCTGTGTGATTTTTCAGTCTTAAATCGGAGAGGCAGGGGTAGGAAAATAAAGGGCTCGGCTGGAAAAAGAGGACGGAGCCTTTCCTCCAGAGAAAGCCTTATATGCAAACCCTTCACCTGTCTGTTTCTAAGAAGTGCCATCCCTGTGCAGTGACACACCTGTCCTCTCATCCTGTCAGTATTACCGTAGATAGATGCCATTCTGTAGTTTACAACTGTTGGTGCAATTTCTATAGTTTTTTTTTTTATGACAGTACTTTTGACAGTATTACTTTTTGAATTTACCAACAAAAATTTCAATTTTTATTTGAGAATTTTCCACTTTATTTATGTGTGTCCTTTTATATTGATGTCTTTATTTATTTCCTACTGTAGTGTACAGTATTAAGGTTCCTCACAGAAATATATTTTAGTAAAATGGTTCTGTCATCAAATATTGGGACTTAAATGTTGATCAGGTCTTATCTTTGTTTTCTTCATGTTTTATTATTTGAAACTACTGAAAAACAAAATCAAAATTTGGGGAACTTTTGATACAATTATTGTGCAAGCACTGTATTAACAAAAATCCACTTTATTCATGCCTCTGAAGAGAGGATGAAGAACTGATTATGAAGGAAGTCCTGAAATGTCTGAAGTATTATGGTTTTAATTTTTAATGTTGGAATAAATGTAGCCAAAATAAATTTTAATAAAGCTGTGTTATTCTTCTTATAGCACGTCTGTTTTATTTATTGTCACTGTAATGAAAATGGCAATGAGATAGATAGATAGATAGATAGATAGATAGATAGATAGATAGATAGATAGATAGATAGATAGATAGATAGATAGAAACTTTATTCATCCCNATAGATAGATAGATAGATAGATAGATAGATAGATAGATAGATAGATAGATAGATAGATAGATAGATAGATAGATAGAAACTTTATTCATCCCCTTGGGATGAAAACTATAGTTGTAGCCTCCACATATTAGCTTAACAGTGTTTATTCCCACCTTTTTGGCCAGAACAGTCCTGACCCATGATGGCATGGGTTCCTCTGGATCCTTGAAGGTGTTTTGGTGTCTAACTAAAATGTAGTAGATTCTTAAATCTTGCAAATTATGTGATGGGTCTTCTTGGATTCCACTTGTTTGTCCCACAGATTCTTTATTGGCTTAAGATCCGGGGAACTACGAAGTCAAACAGAATCTGTGCTTCTTAAATTCTTCCTAAAGCATTCTTTGTTTCGTTCCATGAAGCACTATTCTGCTAAAAGGTCAGAGGATGCCATTTCTATTAAAAAAAGGTCAAAGGTGTGAAAAACATCCACACAGATGTCATAAAATAGCAGTCAAAAATAAAAAGGAATCAACTCCTTTTTAAGTTTTTAATATACAATTATTTACATATGCCTTACCTACCAAAGCTGACTGCTTTATTTATCTAAAATAATTGAGTTGTGTACTGCATGCGTCTTTTATTACTGAAAAACTAAAAAAAAATCTTATGTTTTTATTTTTTAACAAGTTTTAGTTTTGTTGCTACTAAGTATTTTTGACTTCACTGTTATGTTCCATGTAAAAAAAAAAAAAGGACACCACTGCAACACATAATTTATATTTAATTTTCTTGTTATCGTCATCACTATATCAAATACATAATTCGGTTGATATAAAAACCAAATAAAGACAATAAATGGGCTAAAATTTCAAGAATAAACCTCCTTATTATGAGGTCAGTGCAGATTTCTGTGGCGAAAACAACATAACACAAAATATAACAAGATGTTAAAAGCTAAGAACTGTAAATTCTTTAAGTAAATAATTAACAAATCACCTGAAGGTAGTAAAAGCAGAACTTTTTAGTTTACATATCAGTATAATTTACTACTTTAGAAAAATACGTTTTAGTGAAATATAGCTCTTCACAAATGATATAACCTTTAATTTTTTTATGTTTTTAAATCAAATCCAAATTAAGAAACAAACAACAATTAGGAATAGGGAAAATCCTATTCCTGCCCATCTTTCTGTCTAATAGGTAACTGCCTATTCGCCTGTTACCCATTTGTATCGACGTGATGACGTCAGAACCAGCGTGCAGCGTGAGCCGAGCGTCAGATGCAGCAGTTAGAGGTGAGTGTTCAGATGGAATCAAACATGTGTTTGTATGTATCCGCTTCCTTCTTTGTTGGAGTCAGGGACTCAGCCGGTCTCAGGTTCTTTGCTGGTTCCGACCAGGAACCAGAACGAGGGTTCGGTTCGGCTAACGGAGCTAATGTAACCCTTCCAGGAAGTAGACGGTTCCTGCAGAGTTGTCAGGTTCATTTTGGAGGATGTAGCTGTACATTTTGCTAAAACAGCCTGACTTTTAGCAGATTTTGAGGCTTAAAGAGTTCAGCTGACTTCTATACTTTTACTTTAAAAATCTGACGATAAAACTGTGAAATATTATTTTAGCATTAGGCAGAACAGTGAGCTGAGACTCCAACCTGTTTGGATGCAAAGTGATGGAGAGGTTCTGGGAATGTTGTAAACATTCCTGCTGCCTGGATAAAACGACATGAAGTTTTGACTACATCTACAGATCTTTGCAAACGTATTAGCACCCCATTTGACTTTTTATAATTTTATCATGCTACAGTATCAAACGTGTTTTAATAATTTGGTGTGATAGGCCTAAAACAAAGTTATACATTTAATGTCAAAGGAAAATTGTGCTTGGTTTTCCAAAATTTAGCAAATAGAATAAAAAAATTTTCATTGTTATGCTGCAGACAAGTCAGTTTTAGGGTTTGCATCCTTTTGGTCACTGAAAGTTTTACCCAATGTTCTTTGATCAATATTTCTAGCTGAGTATCTTCTGTCTGTACAGGTCATTTCTAAGTATTGCCACAGTTTTTCAATTGAGTTTGTGTTCGAAAATTTTACGATTTAACTAATTAACATTGAGAGAAATTAATCAGTTAGAGATTTAGGACTAAGCACAATTTACACAAACAAATTTGTAGTAATCAAATATGATTAGCAAACAATAAAACTTGTAACAGTACTTTTTTTTATATAATTCTTAATGCTTTAAACTGCAAGGAAATATTAAATTAATAATATAAAACTTGTTAAAACTGTTAACTAATAAGTAAAATTAGAACAAAAAACGATTTTAAATCATCTGTTTCCAGTCTGAGCAATCTGTGAATCTCTAGTTTAATAAGATTTTAACAGAGTCTATTTAAATGACACATTCCTGTTTTATCCACATAGCAGTTTCTGATGTTTCATGTCTGTATTCACAATATCATTGTATTAGTCTGCAGATGAAACAGGATGAAATTCAGCAGGGGCAATGCTAGCTTTACAGATTTTTGATGAGTCAAAGAAAAACAGAAAGGAAATGTAAAGGATTCTGAGAAGCAGATGTTTGACAAAAGCAGATTAGTTTTTGTCAAACAACAAAATAAAGATTTTGTTTTAAAGATGATCTGATTGAGAATAAGGAGGCGATGTGTTAGAGAGTAATAATCTGAGTGAAGTAAACTGGTTTCAGTCTGAAATCAAATGAGAGGACTTTAACAGGCCTGATGGACATGAAGATATTCATATGGACATAATCTGAATTCATGAGTTCAGATGAGTTGATCTGAACAGTGAAGCCATGTAGTAGTTGTTCAGACAGCCTCTTCATCCTGAATATTTCCCTCTGCTCTGCTTGGCATGACTCAGGGTTTAGAGTGAAACCAGTCGACTCAGATCGAAGCAGATTTCTCCTGGTTCTGTTTCAGTCGCTGATTCTGTACAAAATATTACAGCTACCTCATAATGTCTTGGGCAGGAGCTCTAAGTGGAGTAAGCAGGCATAAAAAACTGTTACCACTGAGAAGAGAGACTGGTTTAAAGGAGAGTTTAAAGTTTACCTGGTATCTCAGATGATAGTTGTAAACAGCAGACTGTATTACTGAAGGTAAGGCTGTAGTGATTCATTGAGTACCAAAAATTCTCAACATGAAATGTAGTTTGTTGATACATTGTCTAAAGCCACATAAATGTTATTTTTTTAGTAACCAGTGTACTACAGGAAGTTGTGGGGACAGTAGTGTCTCCATTGCAGACTGTGCAAAGCAAAGCTCTTGTTTTTACATCACACTAGCCTCTAAAGTGCATTACCACGCAGCTGTGTGGCGACTCTGGACAGCTGAAACAAAACCACATTGGGATCTCTTCAGCGTAGTTATATGCTGTTAGTTCTTGCTATTATCTTACATAAAACGTGTTGTGGTACAAAGTACATGGAAGCAGAATAGATCAGTTGACTTCTGTCGCTAATAATTGCTTCAGTCGTGATGCACATAGCCATAACCTTTTTCTGGAGTTACTGTCTAATTCAGCTCTTGAGTAGAAAGCTACAGCGGGGGGAAAAGTTTACACACCTTTGCTAAAGTACCTTGTTTTTGAGATGTCAAGCAATGAGAGTAAAATAAATTAAAGCAGCAAGCCTTGGACGGCCGTGTGGCGAGTCAGCGGTAAGACTTAAAAGTTTGGCAAAATCCGACCTTTCAGGCAGGAGTTATTGTCGCTTCGTTTTTGATGGCGACGGATTGGTGAATGTTTTGTGTAAGTCTGTAATGACTCACAGAAAGTTTGGTACAGCTTTGACCTTATGTCTGGAAGTTAATACACTGAAGTTTTATGTTGAGTAGTTAGATTTTGAGGCTCGGCTATATCCACATGCTTTATTGCAGCATAAAGGTTTTGATAACTTTTGATCTCTAATGCCTAAAGACGGTGCCGAGTCTTTTTGAAGTCCAAGTCAAAAGCCGTAGAAGTTCTCATAGATACAGCGTGGGTAAAAGAGAGAAAATGGCGGCTTTCATCTAAAATGGCCGACTTCCTGTGGGGTTTAGCCTATGGCTTGAAGAGACATTTTTTTGTAAGTCCTGAGAGGTTACCTATGTGCAACAAGAGCATCTTATCTGACTTCTGACACGATTTCAAGTGGATTAGGTCAAAATTCAGAGATGGATCTTTAAACACCTAGTGAAAGACTTGCGCCTTGTGTAATCAGGAGCCATAGCATGCCAGTATTTAGGTTCAGGTTGGTCCCTGTAGTTTCATAATAATGATCATATAATACCTCTCTCACTGACTACTGTATAAATGACTGGATTCTTTCAGAAAAATATGTACTCACTTCATAAGCAAAAGTATTATGTTATTATGTTACTTGGCATACTTTTTATTTATTTCCTGTTTAGACATAAGAGCAACGATTTATAACATGATTTCCTTTTATAACATGATTTCATAGTATTATTAAAAAATGAATATCAGACAATCCCCTGAAAGAATTTAGGCTTGACTTAGACTTTAAAAAATTACTTTAAAAACTCTGAACATCTCTGTCCTATATGTTTGGTTTTTTTCAACAATAGTTTTTCCTTTCACTAAACTTTCAATTAACATTCTTTAATACTGTCCTTTGTGAACTGGTAGATTATTTATCTTTCACTTTTTGTGGTATCTTTACCTTGTCGAGGGTTTTCTGTCTCTTGGATAACTCTAAAGCCAGCAGTGGCTAAGATGAAATGGACCATAACATAAATATAACATTACCTAATTAAAAACAAACAAAAAAAATTAATAGCTAATTTTGTATTCTTGTTTCTTATCAGCCCAAATCATCTAAATTAACATAAACACTTGAAATGTATAAGTCTGTGTTCAAAGAATTTACATTTTATAACTTTCAGTTTTTAAATGAAATTACTGAAGTAAATGTCGTTTTAATGATATTGGAATTCACTGTGATGCACATGTAGATAATTTATATCAGCATGATTGACCTCCAGCTGTTTTTTTTTTGTTTTTTTTGTTTAGCTGAAATGCAGAGGAGGCATTATGACCTGAACTCTGTGGGATGCTGATGTAAAAAATGTGGGCCTCCTGCTCTTAATAATCATTCAGAAAACATGATGGTATTTAAATCACCCACATTGTGGATTAGACTGATCAAACTTGACTTATTGATTGTTATTGATCTTCATAAGGCTGGAAGTTCCTTGTTAAATTCAGCTCAAACAGCAGAAGGCAGCTGAAATATTACCCCCTGACATTTAATGCTGAGCCAACACTGACTTGTTGATCTTTCCTGAAACCAGTACAATAATGTGATGTGTACAAAGAAACTGACTTCAGTCAGATATCCGCCTTCGAGTGAGCCGTGAAGTGTCAGAGAGTCAAATGAAAGAAGCTCACAGTCAGAATAAGAACGACTCGAAAGCTGAGGCAGATCAGGAGCCGCTACCTTCAAATAACACGGGGACTGGCTGCTGATTCATTCAGCAACATTTCATCATCTCGCACTGTTAATACACACAAACACAACGGGACGGCTGAGCACAGCCTGCAAAGAAACACTGCGAGGAGGACGGGGAAGGTAGTGAATGTCGGGGGATTCTCCAGTGAAGCTGCAGTTTGTGCAATGCAGTTAGTTTTATTTTTACAATACCCATTCATAATGAAGACTCATGAAGGTTGATTGTTGTTTAATTTTATTCCAGTTCATTTAAGTTTTTTCTAATTCAGCTTGTTGGACGGACCGAAGAGTTTTTGTAGAATGTTTTAGACTTTCTGATAATTAAGAAAGTCTAAAACATTCACGGAATTTTACAATCTGTGAATGTATATGTAACATTCAGGGGAAGTTTTTTTCAGCAGTAATTGATTTGATTCAAAAAGTTTAAATATTAATGGCCTAAACACTGAACCCTGTGGTGCTCCATAACTAACTGAAGAGGTACCAAACTGGAATGTGTCAGACAAATATGATCCAAACCTACTTTGTGATGTTTCCTTTAGTCATACAGTCAGCTTTATGAAATAAAGCACTAATGGATATCCATTCATCCTTAAAAAGTCTTTAATTCATTTATCTAAAATTAAGGCTTTAAATGTAGTAAATACATGTTAAAAAGTAGGTTGACATTTCATATGTTTATCACAGCTATTAAGTTTTGTTTTTGCAGGACTATTTTATCTCATATATTCTATTTATTTTTTTTGTCTTGAGGGACTTTTCCGTCCTGCCAGGTCACACTCAGACGTCTTTATTGCATACTGTTATTCATTCCTAACATAACTTTGCTTGTTAGCTCCCTTGCTAGCTTTTTTGCATCTATCATGGCTAAGTGTAAATGCATTGCCACTTGGCTGGACAAAGTTTGTGCTTTATATCTGTGGATACAGAGACAAACATTCCTATTTTGCACTAAGTAGTTTAGCATTCCTTTTTTGGAAGCTTTTAAGGTCAGACCTTTGGTCATTAACATCAATTTCTCTGTGGTTTACCACAAATTACTTCCCAAACCTGATGTAGGACTCATTCAAATTGTTTTATTTATTTATTTATTTTGCCTTAATGTTGACTGATGAAGCAAAATGTACCTGAGTCATTTGGTGAGACATTACTACCTCCACAAATTGCTTGTTGGAAGTCCGCTCTACCACACTTTTGCATGGTCGGAACGATCTTGTCGTGGCATTGTGTCACTTCTACGATTGTCAAATTATTTTGGCTAATAAAGATTTGACGTAAACCCAGGAACTGCCTTGCATAATTTGGATTTTCTTAGCATCCATCTGTTTATTTTCTCAGAACCATCCCGGTCCTGGTAGCTGTCTCGGTTGTAAAGGGTCACAGACTTTAGTTCCTACCAATCCTGTCCACCCCGGAAGGCCACTCCGAATTTCAAGCATTTCTTAAAACTATGTTAAAACTATGTTAATTCATGATTTTAAAATATTGTGATGAATAAAAGCAAAACAATTAAATTTCAACCATGTTGATCAAGGTGTGGATAATCCGGTTGGACACAATTCGTTGGTTCTAGTCTACTGTAGTTCGTCTAGACCAGACATTGTTCTAAATTGGTTGGATACCATTGTCTTTTCTTCAGATTCCGGTGTTGTGACCTGAACCAATAAGTTGTTTTTTTTGACTGGCTACCTGTCTGAATGGTGTTGGTGGAGTTTGGTGAAGCTGTTGCACGTTGTGTCCGTCAGAGAGGTGAAGATCAGTCTCAGACATAACAGAGTCATCTTGGTCCTAAATCTGCTGAACATTAGCTGGAGTGACCTACATGTTGTTGTTGGTGGTGTTGAGTCTGAGGCGGCATGAAGTAATCAGGACGTCACCGTGGACGAAGCAGCAGACTCGCCCACAGATTCACGACAAACACGGCGAGAAGCGTTTCCAGAGATTCCACCGTTCGGTTTCCAGGCGGCGCGGTGCGGTGCTGACTCAGCCCGGGCACTGCAGCTGCTGGGGGGATTCCCTGCCGGGGGAAACGCCCACATTAACCCTTTGTTTCATGTGTCTGCAGCCTTCCATGTTTGAGGTTCGAGGCGGTGGGAGGAAAGGTGTCTAAACTGGAATCCCCCACCGTGGTTCTGTTTGATTTAAGGTGGAATGATTTATTTCACATTTACTAATACGCTTCCCGTCTGGTTGATCAATAAGCAGCTCAGAGCAGTTTGACTTTCCATTGTCCTGGTTGTCCACATCAGCCTGCCTGTCTGGCCGACCCCGAGTCTCATCAGAGTTTATTTAGATTTAATCCTTTAACTGATTCAATTAACATATTATTACCACAAAATTTAAATACTTTTTAAAGTTTCTCTATTGTTGTTTTTTTTTTTTTTTTACTTTTGGCTCTTGTATTTTACATTCTTTCTTTTTCTGCTTTAAGTTTTTTTAAATGCAAATGGAAGCCTTTTGGAAAATATTTGTATTGGTGTATATATTGAGAAAAATATATGTACATTCTATGTTTTTATATTTTTATCAGTTTTCTTTGTCCTTTTCCTCTTATTTTATCACTTTTTCTTCTACAACTTAATTTCTTGAATTATAACTTAATTCTCTTATCATTACAACTTTATTCTTGTAAGTTTTTTGTTCGCCTTGCCTCTAATACTAATAAAAATTTAATGTTTCATTGTTTATCTGTTTCTACACACAAGAAAAGGAATGACTAGAAAATACATTTATTGTCAGAATCAAAGAAGATCATTATTTTGTACTTAGTAAAACAATCAGTAATATGTTGATAATCACACTACATATTTCCATTATTGAGTGAAGAAAGATGATAATCAAATCTACTTTAAGGGAATTCCATGATTGTAAAATTTTAATGTAAAATTCCCAAAAATTCTCTAAATTATTATTTTTAAATGTAATTTTTTTTTCTTGGTTTTTCCACTAATTAAGTTTCTCATCTTTGTGCATTTCATTTTTGCCTTGTTAAATCGTCGGCAGGCTGCAGACCAGAGTCCAGCCTGTGGCTCACATCCTGACATCTGTCTGAGGAGCTAATAAGAGACAAAACATTGAATTATTTCAGTCAGATATTTAGTTTTAATAGGTTTCTGCTGCTGTCGGCTCTGCAGGAGTCTGAACCTTCTTTATCTGGGGAGTAAAACTGTTCACTGGGAGGCCGGGGCAGAAAGACGAGTCGTCAGTTTTTCTTCTGAAGGCCAAAAGGTCGCCCATCCGTAGTTAATCAGCCCTCCCGACACGTTTTCATATTTCACATTATTTGGACGCATTCAGGAAACAGATTGGTCCATTTTTAGCACAAAGGCTGACATTGTCCTTCTGTTTCCAATCAGATTTGTCTTTCTGACACATCTGCATGGCAGAAGGCTCGTTGGTATCTGTCTCCAGCAGAAGAAACAGCTCATTTCCTTCTCCTGATATGAGTGGCAGCGAACAGATATGGACTGATGGAGCCGCGTGTGGGCGAGCGCTGAGTGCTGCTGCAGCCACATTAGCTCCCATTGTGGGCAGGGTAATGGAGGAACAGACTGGAAATGGTTGGGAGGGAATTCAGAGGAAGAACAGGGGAGCTCAGGGACCGTAAGCTGTCCACTTCCTGCCGCCGGCTGCTTAAACCTCCCCACAGCATAATGGATCCTATCAGGACACATTGTGCTGCAAATAGATGGATGTTACTGGGTTTTACTGTGGTTTGTTACTGCAGAGTTAACTGGCTGCACAACAATAGGCTTTCATTTACGGCCTGAAAGAAGGAGGATTCACTCTGCCTCCATCAGGCCGGTTTTTCAGCTGCATGTTAACTTTAGCACAGTGTCTGCTGCGACCTCTGACCCTCGCCGTGTTAGCTGCTCTGTGTTTCTGCAGCTGACGGGGATTCCTGTCAGGCTGGAAGAGCCGTGTTGTGGAAATCTCGCCGAATGCTTACAGTCAGACTGTGGAAACACCGTAGGCTGGTGTTCCTGCTGTTTTCATCAGACTGGCCTTCAACTTTCAGATCAGTTCCTAATAATGACGCAGCGTTCGGTGACTCATGATGGAGTTTTCAGATGAAAACAGACTCTTTATAGGTGAAAAATCACTGACTGAACAGGTCACAATCAGAAACATTTAAACGATCTGAGATAAATAAACTTTATTTCAAGGCATTTTGAAGACAAAAAGATACATTTCTGAGCTAAAATTTTATATAAAGATACAGTTGTGTTCAATAAATGTGAACTAATTATGATGAATTTTCTCTTACAGCTAATAAAAACACAACATTTAGGATTATTTAGGATATATTACAACAGATCGATAAAAAATATTTATTAGCTAGGAATGTAGGCTCAGGTAGCCTCAGATTGAACATTTTCTCATTCTGCCACATTATAATCACAAACTTTAATGTATTTTGTGTGATTGATAAAGACAGTATATCTGTGAACATCAGTTTTCAAGTCATGCCGCAGATTCCCAATGTTAATTCAGGTCTGGGCTTTGACTAGGCCAAATTATTGCAATCTTTACTATCCAAAAAGCCATTTTTCCCTCAGCCCAGCTATAAAAACTTTGTTTAGAGCCACAATTGTTACATAACCCTTTAAAAACCAGCTTAAATATCTTTTATAGAAAATTTCTTATCATTTTAAAAGAACGTTAATAAAATAAAGAAAAACTAAAACTTTCCCAAAAGAAGGTGGATAAATTTACTTTTATGGGGTGTTATTTGTTTAAAATGTCATAAAAATAATAATAGCTCACATATTGATGATGTGCCTGCTGACTTTTAACCTCTCTCATCAGGTGGGCGGCTCCTCCAGCATTCTGCTGGTCGAAGCGTTTTATGGCGGCTCTCACAAACAGCTGATCGACCTTCTGAAGGACAACGTCGATGGATGCTCTGTCTTCACGCTGCCGGCCAAGAAATGGCACTGGAGAGCGAGAACGGCAGCTCTGTACTTCAGCCAGACCATTCCTGTCTGTTCATCATACAGGTGAGAGGCACACGTGTGACATCATGCAGGTAACTCCTCAGGTAGACTCCAGAATCCAAATAAAAACTAAAAGCTGTTTGCGGATTTATTTTTGTCCCGTTCTTGCTGTAAGATCGTTCCAAGGTGTCCAACAGCATGGAGTGGTCATCTATCATTTCCTGTCAGTGAGGAGTGACTCAAGCCTTTTGAAAGTGTGTCGATAGAACATGGTTTTTCTTCCTATATCGTTGGAAAAGAAGAAGAAGCTAAACAGTCTGTCCTTGGATAAAACAGGATGGCAAGCCAGAGGTTTCTTTGTAAAATCAAATAACATTTCTTTGGTTTTTGGGACATTAATCATCAGAAATGAGCACTGACATGAAGTCATTATCAGAGTTCTGATCATCAATCGGAGACAATCAGAGATACAATCACAGAGTCATCAACAGACGTTATGATGTGTCTGCCTTTGTTTCGACCCTGACACTCATTTCTGTATAAAATGAATGGAAGTGTTGCAAGGTCACAGCCTTGAGGGGCACCAATGGAGGACAAAAGTACATCAGATAAAAACTACAACCTCCAGGGTCTGTTTGTGCAAACTAAACCCCAGTTAGTTTGCATGAACGCAAGTACTATGTTGTTAAAAGCTGAGGAGAAGTCTGTGTATTTATGGGTGTGGGTCTGTAGTAGTTTTTAGGTCAGACCCTGTTGAGCTTGGTTGGAAGACCTGAGGCTTAGGAGCAGCAGGATGAAAACTCTTCTGCTGGTTTCAGACAGTGTGATGCTGCTGATCTGATGGAGGATAACAGGATCAGTTTCATGTGCGAGGCTTCGGTCCCTGCTTCTGCTGCTGCTGACTCATTCCCAGACTGGTTTCACAGCAACATGAGTGGCAGCCATCACTGCTCTGAACTTTAAGATAACCAGACACAGGTGGGAGATCTCTGAGTGATTTCATCAGGAACTTCACTTCTTTGATTCTGTCTAAGTTCATCTGTGACTAGACTGAGAGAGTCACAAGATGTTTGTACCATAAAAAACAGATATATTTGTTGTGATTAACTATTAAGACTCCACTCACCTGAAGAAATTCAGCATCCTACCAAATATTGCATCCAAGCAGTCCTTGCCATTGTGTTCTTACCCACATTTATGTATCAATGATTATGTTTTGACATATCAGTAAAAACCACTGGATCAGGAGAACCTCTATGCAATTGTGGACCTCATTGTGATGCATAAATCTGAAATCAAACTAATTAATGTAAGTCTTTTTGGATCAGCTGAGTCCAAATGTTGTTTCTGTTCTGCTAAAAGCCACAAGTTGCTTTTGTCAACCCGGTTTCTGAGAACA
>CAEFZX010002128.1:0-13405 GCA_903066825.1 Alfaro cultratus | reverse complement strand
GCTTAGGTGTACCGTGCAGGTGAAACACTCAGGCGTCGAAGTGCTGGCAGTCAGGTTCCTTTATCCTCCAGAAGATGATGAGTTGATCCCCGACAGGTGTGCGGCGCCACGGGCATGCCTCTCCAGGTAACGGCCTCTGGAGCCATCTAGTGGCTGAACGGGAAACCGGCAGCCGGCTCCAAAAAGCAACAACAAGGGGAGGATTTCACCGGAACCCGACACAAGTAATTTTGTTATTAAGTATCACTACTCTTATTTGAACAAAATTGTCATTTTGTCTTCAAAGTACCGAAATTTCCACTGAACTTTATATTTTGGTCCGTCTAATTGTGTAATTTTTAGATATTAAATATTTGATAACTTGATCAGTTACTTTTTTACCAAATACCTTTTTACTAATTTCTTAGTCAGCTACTTTTTACTTTTACTTGAGTAAAAACATGTTGAAGTACTACTGTTCTTACTTGAGTACAATTAAGTATTAAGTAACAGTAGTAGTACTCTGGAGAACAGTAACCATACTAAGGTGTGCAAGTTATACATTCACAAAGAACTTTTTAAATTAAATATATAGTCATATTTACCTTATATACATACAAACATGTTTATCAGTGATAGACACAGAAAATAACTGGAAAGACTGTGTAAATTTAAAGGCATTTTTGTAGTGTATTCATTTTTGATTAATGAAATTGTGCACCACCCAGGTTTCTTAACCAGTTTCAGGAACCGACCAGATCCTTTCCCTTGAGAAATAATGAGATTTGGTTAAGTATAAAAACAGGCTTCAATGCCAAAAAATGATCAAATATTACAAGCCATGTAAGTCATACAAATGGAACAGATACAGAGTTACATTCCAGTGTTGGGCCACACTTGGCTCACCTTAGGGGTGACCCCTAGTGAGGCAAAGATTGTAGCGCAAGTTTAGCTTTTATCCACTCTGCATTCTGCACACGCTCTAAAATTTCAGTCTGTTTATGTGTGACTGGCAACAGTCACATGAAGCATGGTTATGTAAGCTGGAGTGTGCGTGTAAACAGATAAGAGAGAGGAAAACACAAAATCCATAACAGTATAAACCTAAATAACACCTTGCTTTGTACTAGAGATACGAACAACCATTAAAAAAATATTTCTTCAAATTTCTTCTTCAATTTAATTTTCGGTACAACTATTTTCCATGTCTTCATGACTGTGTAGGCCAGGGGTGCCCAAAGTCGGTCCTCGAGGGCCAGCATCCTGCACATTTTAGTTCTCTCCCTGGTGATACCAACAGCCTTTTCAGCATGTCAGTGTTCTTCTTAGGCCTTCTAATGAGCCATCATTTGATCCAGGTGCGTTAAACCAGGGAGAGAACTAAAACATGCAGGATGCCGGCCCTCGAGGACCGACTTTGGGCACCCCTGGTGTAGGCGACCACAAAATACAATATAAACCAGATAGATACCCACATGCTGCTCACCTTAATGGCCTCTGGACAGACAGCAGCGGTGGATGTCAGGTAATGGAAAGATGGACTCCAATGCAGATCTCCAAAGGCTTGCCATTCTCATTATCTCAGCTGAACAAAACAACAAATTCTTCGATGCTCCTTAGAATTGTCTATACTGTAGAGTTGCAACGTCTGAGCAAGCAGAGGACTATCGAAGCTTGAATTCTAAGCCAACGTCAGCAGCCGCTTCGTCCAAACTCTGAACACCCAGACAGTGAACCTCAGAGTCCATGAGAGCCGCCAACTGAAACATGTTCTGTCTGAGCATCCACACGAAAACTAATCAAGTCAGGAGAACCTCCTGACTACCAGTAGTTGAAATTTGTCCTCTATAGAGGACATTTGTAAACTTGAATATCTCCCACCCATTGCATACTAATGAATTAATTCATTTTGCTCTCTACAGAGGACATTTAGGGCTTTTCAATGATACCAAATGTGAAGGGGTCGGGCTTTTGAACCTTCCTTTTCCTCATTCAGAAAAATGGCGTCCATCAGTACAAGCTTATTTTATGGGAAGAGAAAAAGTAAGTGCATAATACATTTTATTGTGCAAATTTTGGTTTAAAATTGTGCTGGCATATTCTAAATAAGTCTAGTCTCTTAGCAGCATATTAAAACATTCTTTGAAGTATTTGGACTGTATTTTATCGTAGTATTTGAAAGTTGAAAAATTGTCCTCTATTGTGGACATTTGTAGTCATTTCCTCTGTTTTATTCAGTTTTTTTCTGTTGATTGTTTTAAATTAAAAGAAAGGGAGTCGTTCTCAGATGCAGAGAGAATTGTACTGCTGATTATTGATGGAGAGTGACAGTGGCGCAGTTGGTAGCACTGTTGCCTTGCAGCGATTCCTGGCCCGGGGTCTTTCATGTTCTCCCTGTGCATGCGTGGGTTCTTTCCAGGTACTCTGGCTTCCTCCCACAGTCCAAAAACATGACTGTCAGGTTAATTGGTCCTTCTAAATTCTCCCTAGGTGTGAGTGTTTGCCTCTGTGTTGCCCTGCAACAGACTGGCGACCTGTCCAGGGTGTACCCTGCCTCTCGACCAGAACGTTAGCTGGAGATAGGCACCAGCACCTCATGACCCCATTAGGGGCAATGGTGTAAGAAAATGGATGGATGGATTGATTATTGATGGAGACTCAGATATTGAGATGTCTGATGAAGAAGGTGAAGATGCAATGTTTCAGGCAGAAGCGGAGGAAGTTGATTCAGAGAGCTCTGAGGATGAAATTCAGGGAGGGCAAGCAGATGCAGAGTCAGGTGAAGCAAGACAGTCCACATCTCAGTCCACACTAATATTTATGTTAGTGATGGTGGACAGTTTTGTCAATGTGAAATTCATTCTTATGTTGATGTTTGGATATTTTCCTTGGGACAAACTGGTTGCCATGAAGGTTCAATTTCAAATGTATGGCGTTCCGATGTCCACTGTAGTGGACAAATGATATTTCAAAAATAAAAACTTTTTTTCCCAAAAAAAATGTTTTCAGTATTCTAATTACACTACAAAGATTGTGGAATTGAAGCCGGTGGCAGGTCGCCATCTTTCTTGAAGCAAAGTACGGTGTGATGCTGACCAAACAGCCTGATGACGCCGCCCCTCCTCATTATCATGTTATCATTTGCAATTTTCCCAGTAACTGGGAAGAAGGGTAAATGAAAAAAGGGGAAATTGAAAAAGGATAAATAGAATAATAAATAAATAAATAAAAGATTGGAAAAGGGTAAATAAATAATGAAAATTAGGAAGTGAATTTTTTTTTTGTATATATTAATAAATATAAATAGGAATAAAGATGCCACTCTATTTTTTATTTCCCTATTTATTTATTTAATTTTGCCTGACATGGCCCTCCATATGTGTTGGTGTACAAATGTGAGTGTGAATGGGTGAATAAAGTGTTACACGCTTTGAGTGGTCAAAAATGATTGGAAAAGAGCAATATAAGTTCAGTCATAATTGACTGAATGGGAAGGAATTGCATGAATGTGATGAATTTTGATTAATTTGGTTTATCAGTAACTTGAATATTATGCAATTTAAACAATATCCTTTATGTATTTGACATAAATACACTCGTTATTATTAATGAAGTATACCGTATTTTCCGGACTATAAAGCGCACCTCACCATAAGCCGCACCCACAAACTTAAAAAAAAACAACTGAAAACGTTGTTCAAGTCTACACTGCATCTCCAGAACAAAATATGAAGAAGCAGCATTCAGTTTTTATGCTTCTATAATCTGAACTAAATTTTTTTTAAAAATGGAAAATGCTAAAATGCAGAGTTCCTTTTAATCAAGGGTAACAACCTATTTGTTCAGAGCTGAGTTTGACTAATAACATAGTCTGTCATGATTTTTTCTTATTTTATCAGTGTAATTTTTTCTTTTACTTATTTGTTAATTTATTTTCCTTCTATCATATAAAGTACTGTAGCTGTCTTGTCTTGCCTTAATACCTGTGTTCAAACTGTGTGGTAATAATAACATATTTTCTAATTGACATTTTTAACATCTGCCTCAAGAAAGCAATCAATGATTCTAAACTTTCACCACCATACCAGCAGCTAAATATCTGCTGTATCATGCATGAATGATTACTGCCCCATCACAATGACATTTTAATAACGACACGCTATGAGCAGTTTACACACTACACAGCCAGCTTTCTTTGGACTGCCAAATCTGTACCAGTTTACCTATCGCCCCAACCCATCTACATATTCTCTCATTTCTTGCCAGACTGAGAAATTTATTCAAGAGTCCTTGAACTCCATCCAACTTGTTTCATAGTCCATACATTATCAGACCCTTGCCATGAAAGTTTAGAACTTCAGGGAAACAGTACTGCAATATGAAAACAGAAACACCAAGCTGGAGAAATGCTGAGCTTTTGCTAACATTATAGACTTTATATTATTAGTAATTTTGTGGATTTTCAGCTATGCTTTTGTGTGTTTTAACAATTTTCTCAGAGAAAGACTCTTGCTTTATTGTAGTTCTGATAGGTAAAATACTAAAATTGAACAATGGGTACTTTTTAGGTCACACAATCCTCGCTGCAGAGAGATGAAAGCTCCACAGAAGCCTTAAAAAAGAATTTAAACTATAATCTGAAATCAGGTGCTATCACCCTCCTGACAAATTATAGCTTCAAATAATTCATTCTTAAAATATATCTGACACAAGATAATACGGATATGTGGAAACCATGCAAAAATATTACCAAAAGTTTTTGCAACACATTTATAATATGACTTTAAATTCTCATCTCCCCCACTGCTGGACAATCTTGTGCTCCTGTTTCATAAACCCATATAAGACAACATAAAACATTATATATTAAAATTCATAAAGAGGTTAATAGAACTACAAATTGTATCTTATTCTTCACTCATATTTAAGTTGTGATCTCATGTTAAAAAGATAACCAGTGTGAATTGAAAGTACATCAGCTCCGGCGGTCTGATAACCTCTTGTTCTCGTCAGCTGGCCTTCATACTTTAGGACAATCTCTCGAGCCTGCCTAAAAAAGCAAACAGATAAGTGAAAGATGTTTTTTTAAGTGGGCACTTCTTGTGCTTGTCTGTGTTGCACCAGATCTAAAGAAACCTCTAAGTGAAGACACAGTTGTCAATGACTTCTTGGGTTGCTACAGTCACAGATGTTAACACAATCACAATGAAATATTGTGAAGTTCAACTGTGCTAAACCAAAGAATGGATATGTGGACTTTCCCTGCTGAAACCTGATTCTGTAGAAATAACTTATGATCTCAACAAGTAAAAAAGGACAGTGGAGAAAGTAAAATGACATATTGCAGTGAAAAGCAAAAATAAATATTCAGCAGCTTATTTGGAGGCATTTCCTGCACAACCAAAACTGGAGTGATTTCTCCAACTATTGTTTCCTCTCTGATGACATGGCAAAAACATATATTTTCTCCAGATCTCCAGATTACCCTCACCCTACCCTCTCATTTAGCGTCTGAGTAACTAAGCAAATAGCATTAATGACATGGTAAGATAAACAGGTCCATCTAGTTTAGAAGGGAGGAACACCATACTCCTTTTGCCACTTTGTCAATTAACCTATATGGCATATTCTGTCACAAATGACAAACTACATATTCTAATCAGGTTTAATAAGTATATTCTTTAATATGTTTAGCTTGCTACAGCACATAAATAAATAAATAAATAAATAAATAAATAAATGGCCATCTGATCAAAAAATAGTATTTGCACCAGTGTGATCGGAATCAGGTGTTCCAGTCACTTCCACGACCACAGGTATATAAAATTAAACACCTAGGCATGCAGACTGTTTTTACAAACATTTATGAAAAATGTGACGCTCTCAGGCGCTTTTCTCTTCCATCATGACTGTGCACCAGAGCACAAAGCAAGGTCCATAAAAACATGGACGGCAGAGACTGGTGTGGATGAACTTGACTGGCCTGCACACAGTCCTGACCTCAACCTGATAGAACACCTTTGGGACAAATTAGAGTGGAAACTGAGAGCCAAGCCTTCTTGTCCACCATAAACACATTCCCAAACCTTGTGGATAGCCTTCCTAGAAAAGCTTAATCTGTTCTAGCTGCAAAGGGTGGACCAATGTCATATTGAACAATATGGATTAGGAATGGGATGTCACTTAAACTCGTATGTGAGTCAAGGGAGGTGTTTTCCTATGTGCATCCTTTTGAAACCATTGTTTGATCAAAGTTCAGTAAACAGTTTTAAACTACAGTCAAAGAAAAATACATGGAATTAGACTAAACTGTTAATGTAAGACTGATTTTGTAGTAATTTAGAATAAAACAATATAAGATGTGAAGTACAGGCTATGGCTGCAGCTGCAGTAGAAATAATCACAGTCATTCAGCCTCAGTGGAAAAGCGCAGACTTGCAACCCATCCCTGATGAAGGTAATAAAACCTCTGCAGTAATAACAAACTGCCCATATAAAACCTGTTAGCCATGGCACATACTCAGCACATCTTATTTTAGACGCTCTCTATCTATTCAAGCACTATTTGGAAGAGCTTGTTTTACAGATCCTAAAAGCTTTAGTTAAACATTTAAGGTATTTTGGATTCCTTGGATATCTGATGTTGTGTATGGTTTTATCTAAAACCCATGGACACAGAAACTAAAATACACTCCAGTAATTTCTTATTTGTTTTAAATGTGCCTGACAATTTTTACACTATTACACTATTACCTATTACACTGACCATATTAAAATGTCAAAATATTGTTATTTTGGTAAAATTGGCTGCTGTGGCTAAAGTGATTAATAGATAAAAAACTGCTATATTAACAAAATATATAGTTATAAAAGAAAATGTTGGGCAGTTAAAATACTAAATGAGCTTTTTGTAGATTAGGAACAAGATTTGGTTATTCAAGTTTATGTTCTCTAACAGACATTTTCTTTTTTATAAAAGTCAGAGAGGACCTTCTTGTGCAACATGTGTGGCACTTTTTGCTGCAGAAAGAAAAGACTAGAAGAAAGAATAAATGTTGCAACATAAAACCAGCAGCTAAACAAAGGATACTTTAAAACTTTGAGCTTGCGTCTCATTGGCCAGGGTCTGGAGCGAATGTTGGCGATGATCTCTTTTTGGTACTGAATGTTCTGGAACATTTCTTCAGGGTCATTGCTGTCCACTTCCTTATCATCTCCACCTTCTTCATCCGATGAGCTGCAGGATATGGGCACAATGAAAAAAATCAACATAATGGCAACATCGTTGGTTTACATATAATCACTGTTAATAAAAATATTTATCATTTGTGACAGACTTAAGAGCCGGTTATAGCTAAATTTGAATACAATAATTAGAACGTGGAACAATACAGAATGTTCATGAATGGGTATGTTGGCAGCCCAATAAAGAGAAAAACTCTGGAGTTTTTATTATTCTGTCTGATTACAATATTAATTTGAAGAGACAGGTTACAGTCTGTTAAGGCAAAGAAAGATCTAGAACAGAGTCATCTAATACAGAACAAAGTCACCTTAGAATACTTAACGATAAAAGGAACAGATTAAATTATAAGAGCAATTCACCCCTGCTGGTGGTCTCGGTAAGCGGAATAAATCCTCCTTGAGTTCTTCCGTACAGTCTTGTGTCTTTTGGCAGCAAGCAAGGATCTACTGCTTCCAACCACAGGATCAGATGCTGAACTCATTCTTACAAGGTTTGTGTGAATAACTGTGCGTTAATGATCAATGTGTATAAATCAGTCTGTGGACAAATGCCACCTCTCTTCTATGTCTCCTCTCAAAGGTCTGAGCTGGCGCTACCTGCTGCTTTGGAGCAACAGCACAGCAGTACAGACCCATGCACACGGCCATCAGTCCAATCACAGCCTGCAGAGACCATTTAAAGGGACAGCACTAGACTCTTCTTCACACACACACACGCACGCACGCACGCACGCACGCACGCACGCACGCAATGGGTATTAACCGGATGACAGCTTGGGTATCTGTGGTTTAGCTATTATATGTCTATGCATGAAGCTCAATTAATTTGCATACTTTTTGAAAGAATTATCTTGTGTTGAATCTCCACTCTCACTCCTTTTAATTAAAGCAGATCAACAGAAGGATAATGGGGCTGGAACGTAGATAGACAGATGTCTCTTGTTTAATTGGTGACTCTTTAAACAGACTCTGTGGACTACTTTTGATCGATGTCTTTCTCTATTAGATGATTCTTAAGAGGCTGTTTGCACCTTGGCCCTGCCACATAGTACAACATTGTATGCTATAAATTACAAAACAGGAACTGAGGCACAAGGACTGTTTGAGAGAGAATGTTGTACCTATTAATTAAACAGAACTTTTGCTTATTTATTATTTTGATTTGAAACTACCAAAGTAATTCAATTAATTTAAAAAAACCTTATTAATCCCCAGGGGGCAGTTAAAGGAGATTTAACGCAGTGTTCAGATAGAGAAGCTTCTGTATGGTCGTAATTATGAGGTTACATATGATTGCTATGAGTTTTGCTGGCTGATAATCAACTGCACTTCATTAGTCTTTAGGTCTAAAGATAATAACTTCAGTTTTGTTTCTGTTCAGCTGGAGAAAGTTTTGGCACATCCACACATTTATCTGTTCAGTGATTGGATGGGTTCAGAGTCACCTGATGACATCATACTGTAGAGCTGTGTATCATCTGCATAGTTATGGTAGCTAATATTATTTCCTCTTATAACCTGAGCTTGTGGGAACATGTAGATATGAATAAGAGGGGTCCTAGGATTGAACCTTGGGGCACACTACATGTGACCTCTGACCTCTTTGATGAGAAGTTTCCAATTGAAACAAAGAAATCCCTGTTCTTTATGTAAGAGTTAAACCACTTAAGAACTGGACCAGAGAGTCCGACCCAACTTTCCAGTCGATTCAGTAATATGTCATAGTTGACAGGGAGGTCCAACAGAACCAGCGCTGTGGTTCTCCCACAGTCCGTATTTACATGGATATCATTGAACACTTTGACTAGGCCAGTCTCCGTGCTGTGGTGAGCACGAAAACCAGACTGGAAGGAGTCAGAGCAGTTGGAAGCTATTTAACTGTTCAAACAGCTGTTTCAATAACTTTGCTGATGAATGGGAGGTTGGAGTTTGGCCTGTAATTCTGCAGTAGTGATTTGTCCACATTGTTCTTTTTTATCAGTGGTTTGATTACTGCTGTTTTCAAAGCCTGGGGGAAAATACCTGAAGAGAGCAATGAGTTACTATTTGGATCTGATTATTAGCAATGACAGGCAGGACTTTCCTAAAGAAATGTGTGGGTAGGACATCCAGACAGCTGGAAGTTGAGCTTAATTGACATATAATTTCTTCTAAGGTTTTATAATTAAGCAGTTGAAACTGAGTCATTTTTTTCTGTATTTGGTGTAATTGGGTACAGCATTGGTACTGGCTTTACAGTGGATGTCCATATTAAACTTCTTATTTTTTTTTATTTTCTTTCCAAAAAAGCTGACAAATTGGTCGCAGGCTGCATTAGATTGAAGTTCAGGTGGTAACGTCATAGGAGGGTTTGTGAGCCTGTCAACTGTTGCAATTAAAGCTCAAGCTTTGTTAATGTTTTTACTTATGATATCTGCAAAGAACATTCCCCTGGCATGTTTTAGTGTTGAGTGACAGTTACGTAGTCTTTCTTTATAGATTTCATAATACGGTAAATCCGAAGTTGAGTTTTAAGCCATTTAGGGTTAGGGTTATGGCAGAGTTGTCTTGCAGATTGAACTGTTTGTGCATTTCTCCTCTCTCTCAGACTTGATCCTACCAGACACAACCTTCACTTTAATGGGGGCAATGGAATCAATGGTATCTGAAACTTTAGACAGAAAATCATCTACCAACTCATCTACATCATTACAGCTTAAGGGCGAGGAAGAAAAGTAGATTTGATTAAATGTTTCTGCTGTGTTTTCTGTGAAAGAACGTTTTGTGACTGTAGCTGTTTGTCCAAGTGGGTTAACGGATAAAGAACAATCAAAATGCCAAACTGCCCTGGTACAGCTTTATCAATACAATTTCATATATATCAGGCCCAGGCAAGGGGAACAGGGTGAGCCCTCTGTATATGAGCATGATTGACATCACAAAAATGATGTCATTTTTGACATCATTTTGTGATGTCAGTCATAATTGATTTCTTATAGTCAGTGCTGGGAGAAGGCAGAGAAGCTCCTTTTCTTCTTTTTTTTTTTTTTTTTTTTACAGATTATTTGTCTCATACTTTTACGACAATGACAGTTTCACCAAATATGTAAAAAAAGTTTTTCAAAAGCATTTCTTTCTTTTTACATACAAAAGTCAGAAAAAAAAACTTTCTGAATCTGACACACAAGCAACATCAGCAAACAGTGATGGACGACAAAGCTACCTCTCTTAGACCACTAAGGGTAATTCAAGCTATTCAAGCCTAAAATGGCATCTTAATGCTAAACACGTCAACTCGCCAACAATCCACATATTTTTTTTATTATTATTTTAATCATCCAGCAAGAAGTGGTTGTTGATTACAGGGATAACAGCAAATGCTGCATTTTTTCACTCCCATTCCATCCCCACCTTGCTACAAATAATAGAAATAATAATAATGAAATCAAATCTGAAAAGTTAAGTAGAAATAAACAGAATACAATAAAAACGATAATAATGGTAATAATATAGTTCTTCCACAGTGCGTATTTATATGGATATCATTGAACACTTTTAAGCATGAAAACTCAGGAGACCAAGACACTATGACTTAAAAATGTGGGTGATATATATATTCAAGCATTCACATAAGCATGTGTACATAAACTGAGTTAGGATATAGATATTTAAAACTAAATAAGTAAACAATCACGGTTAGAAGTACAAGGAATTACTGAGGCCGCTGGGCTGGGGGTACAGGCACATACACAAGAGAATTAGTTTTTGTGTGATTTTCAGGACATCTAGTCTCTCATAATAAGATGGTAGAGGGGCCCAAGTTATATAAAATATTTGGATCCTCTGATGCAAAATTTTATCTTCTTTATCTCAAGGAACAGGGTCAGGTCTTTCAACCAAAGAGTAGCCTTGGGTGGGTATTCTGATTTCAACACTAAAAATATTCTTCTTCAGGCGAGGAGAGTTGAAAAAGCCAGTACAGTTTTAAAATCACTTGTTATTGATATGCCCTCCCCTGGAACTCCAAATATGGCAGATGCAGCAGTGGGTTGGATTCCTATTCCAAAAGCTCCAGATACAATCTGACATATTGTAGACCAGACGTTGCACAGTTTGTTGCAGGACCAGAACATGTGAGTAAAATTCGCCTTAGCTATATGGCAACATGCACATGTTTCACTGACAGTAGAATCTACAGACTCTCAAGGAGAGTCTACAGATTCTCAAGGAGAGTCTGTAGAACAGTTCAAGGACAGTTCAAGGTCCTTCCTATGAAGGACCTTGCTATGACCTTGAACTGTCCTTCATAGGACAGTTCTTGAACTGACTTATTCCAAGTTGAGCACATGATGTTGACCCATTTATTCTATGTAATGTGTGACTCCAAGTCTCATCAGAGATGTGTATTCCAAGTTCTTCTGACCATTCTGCTGTGATCTCATTGAGTTTTACTGTATTGAGTGATAAGATGCTATTATAAATTTTTGAGATGAGACCTCTACATTGTGTAGGAGTTTGCTAAATGATGTCCATTCCTCCCTTTTGGGGGTAAATTGGAAAAGCAAGGATTGATTTTACAAACAAAATCTTAAATCTGGAGATTGCGGAATAGAGTGGAAAGCTGTAAATTAAATTTAGAGGAAATGGCATCAAAGGTAGCAAAAATACCATAAAGGTCACTAATTTACTGAAGCCTGCTCTCTGCCACTGGGCAAAGACAGGACCTAATATGGATGGCAGGAAAACATGGTTGTCACATATGGGACTGTAGACATAAAAGTTTGTCATATTGAAGTGTTGTCTAAATTGTAACCATATTTTTAGGATGGAGATTACAAGTGGGCATGAAGAGTATTGCTTGTATTAGGTTACTGGCAGATACATAGATACTGGCAGAGATGCCTCATTCAATGGACTGACTCGCTCAGTGAGGCATTATGGTTGAATAACCTAAACAGTTGAAAATATATTTTAATCTGTTTAGCTTGGTGGTTATTGGTGGAAAGTGCTATTCTACCAATTCAACTTTCAAGTGTTTTAGGAACCCCTGAATCAGTGGTGGTTTCTGAAGTAGGCATCTAGGAACGCCCCTTTTCTTCCCTCACACACACACACACACACACACAAACACACACATGCACGCACGCGCGCGCACACGCACGCGCACACATGCACACATGCACACATGCACACAAACTCTGAATGTTGTTCGCCCAGGGCACAAAACAAAAAATGTTTCTAAAACATTCATGGAACTTCTTTGGAAAAATTACACCTTTATAAATGTTAATTGTGGATGTATACGCATCACAATTTCCAGAGGATAATTCAGATATGAATATTTTTTTTAGACAGCTTGGATGTCCCTACTATAAGTCCTGATAAGAAGAGTGATATGGAGTGATAGGCATTTACTGAAGTTATCAATTCTATTTCAGCAATGCAATGTCCCCTGGACCAGACGGCTATCTTAACGAATTCTATAAAAAAAATTCATCCATAAACCGCTGTTCAATGCCTGTGATTGACACATACTCTCACATATTTGAGAGTCAAAGGAAGCTCTAATGACAACGTTGCTAACTTTTTGCTGTGATTATTTAATTGTTTGGGGGCGTTCTGAGTATTTTTACTCGTCATATTGTTATGATCATATTAACATAGGCTATTTAGCAGCATTTTTATGTGGTCTAGTTAATATTCACCTAGTTGAACCGTGAATCCAGATCCTGTCACACATAAAGCAGATTTGTGCCATAAGCGACTCCACTTAAATTACAAGCACTTCCTGTAGGGTCTGAATGCACAACCTCACAAATTCCTCCTGGTCACATCTGCAGAGAAATCTGCGCTGGTTCATCAGTCAATTGGGTCTGTATGATCCAAACCGATCAACTGAACTCTGCAAGCTTTTTACGCGGGTTCGGGGGGTGCGCTTTTACGAGAATTTTTTTGGAGTGTCACTTCCCTGAAACAGACAGACAGATGTTAAATTTATCACACGCCTCTTGAGCGCCGCTCTCCTTCTGGGTGAGGGAGGGTAATGTCTTCCAGCTCCATTTGTTAAAACCGCAGGGTGAGTTCAGTTTAATTCTTCTCAGCGGTGGAGCTGCGTCCACATTGGTTGTGCAGCAGACTGCACATATTACGGTCTAATTAACTTCTGCACCTTTATTTATTTCCTCAAGATAAACTGCCGGTT
>CAEFZX010002126.1:0-15475 GCA_903066825.1 Alfaro cultratus | reverse complement strand
CACCGTGTGTCCGATTCCTGCCTCAAGTTTCCTGCCAACAACTATTAAAGAAACACAACGCAGAGTATAAGGAACAGCGAGGTGTCATCCCACACGGACAGGGTTACATATACATTTTTAACAGTGTAATTTTGTAAAGCCAAAATATGTTAGGTGGTCCAGCTCTGATTTATATATTTTGCTGAATTGCGGGTTCGAATATTGTAATACTTTCCTATAACAAATTAGACCTGCAGAAAGAAATTACTAATAAAATATTTTACATATGCATAGTTGTATCTTCTATGTAGAGATTTTCCTTAGCTTTGATTGTATGTCTCACAATTTTGTAATTTATCATTGTTCATTAAACTCTGAAAGCTGTGTGACTTTGTTAATATTCTGTCCTAAAATACGATTAGATGTGCCCTTTTTTTTTTTGAGCACCTGCCACTTTACTGGTCTCTGCACGGCCCTGGGCCCCATATATGCATTTCATGCGCTTCGGCGTACAGACCAATGCGTTACATCTTTATGAGACAAAAACTGAGAAAAATTACTATTTACATTCCAGTGAGGTTTTCACATACTTTTATTTTTATCTTATTTTGTGTGCGTGCTAGATTATTGTCTGAGGATAAATGCGGTTCAGTTTCATCGTTTACGTTTTAGCAATAAAATATTAAAATCATGAAAAACATCGGATTTGATGCCTCTTGGTCTAGATAATGAATGTCATCAAGTTTCAGTGGATTTAGGTGAGTTTTGATGCTTTGTAGTTTGATATTGTCCACAGAAAATTTTCACGCCAGCGAAGAAATGTGCGTATATTTACGCAAACTTTGACGCAAAGATAACTTTTTATGCATGCCGACTTGTGCATAAAATATGTCGCCGCACATTTTTTTGTGCGCACGCTTTATGCATGAGGCCCCAGATCTCAAGTAGAGAGCCTTTGGGATGTGGTGGAGCAGGAGATTCACATCATGGATGTGCAGCTGACAAATCTGCAGCAACTGTGTGATGCTATCATGTCAATATGGAGCAGACTGAGGAATGTTTCCAATACCTAGTATCTGCCACGAAGGATTAAGGCAGTTCTGAAGGCAAAAGGGGCTCCAACCAGGTACTAGCAAGGCGTACCTAATAAAATGGCCAGTGAGTGTATTGTTCTGAAAGACTTTTTGTACAAATCACAATATAAACAATTAGTGCAAAGAAGTGGGTTAACTTTGTGAGCATTTCTTCAAAATATAGTCTGTATTTTCAGTAAAGTTGAGCTGACTGCCCAGGAATGACCCTTGATATTTAAAATTTGCCAGTTTCAAATTCGAGTGAAACTGGCCCCACTGTAAGGTTTTGTTTAAATTATTTAATTAGAAAATGTAGAAAGTGTGGTATTTTATTAGAAAATTTTGCTTTTACATGTCGGAATTAATAATTAACAATGAAGATTTTGCGGTATTCTAATTTAGTTATGTATGTTAGTTGCATTACCACCCCATGGCACTAGGGACAGGAGGAGACTCCAAAACGTATACAGAGAGTGGAACTCCTTCTAAAAGATCAAGAGGTCACAGATTTCAAAAGAAAATAAAAACGGGAGACCACCGCAGATAACATAGGAAACAGCGCCCCCTTCATTTCCGGAATGCACTCACCCATTTCCAAATATGGTTTGGGTCTGTCGTGCGATCCGTCCCCGCCCCTTTCTGTTTGCTGCAACCATGTTCTTAGTCTGATCCGCATTCTACGTGGGTTGATCCGGGCAGGAAGACTCATCATGCTCCGTACCGTGTTTTCCCGGGGAATTACTAGCCTGATCCGACCCTCAGTCTGCTACTATGGGACCGCTGTTCCGGTTCCGAGCGCTCAGCCTGAGGTCCATTTCAACAAGGTAAGGTTAGCAGCTGCTGAACAGGAAAAAAAACTACAAACTGCAAAAATACTGCGTGGCTCCAAACTGGACTGAACCACAGTATGGATAGTTTGTGCAGTAAGGAGTAAATGTTGCGGCAGGGAATGTTTCTGATTTGACTTGAGCAAATATTTCTGTAGAAACATGTTGAATGTAGATGAGAGGTCAGAAGTTCAAACTCCAACCCGGTTGTTTGTGGAAATGCCCATTACAGGTAAAGTTAGGACTCTCCAGGAACTGCTTTCAGGTTTACGATTCTTCATTCTTGTAAAGTAAAATTACTGACTGTGTGTGTCAGTATTGGCAAGAAGTAACAAATGTGGTTCCAAATATGAACAGCAGGAGTAGCAGTTGGAAAATCTTAGCTTGACCTATTTTTTTTTTTAAAGAAAAGTCTAATCCAGCCTGTAGAATCAGGCTGGATTATACTGACTCCAGACTCTACCAAGAGGTATTGGTAGATGTTCTACCAATATCATGTTTTTAGAGTTATTCTGTGGGTTAGGGTGGTGTAGATTAATTTAATTTATAAGCAAAGTTTATTCTAAATTTACATGTGCATTCAAACTCCATGCAGTAAGACCCTGTGCCGGGAATCAAACCCAGGACCTTCTTGCTGCAAGGAAATAGTGCTACCAACGGCGCCGCTGTGCAGCCCTATTCTCAGACTAGAGAAGAAGAAAACTGATGTCAGAGTTCTTGATGAATTCCTTGTAATATCTTTGGTCTAGAAAGTCACAACATTCATAGTTTCTTTTAAAAAGGACATTTTATATATATATATGTATATGTTATATATGTTCGTCCTTAACTTGATCTTTAGCACATTAGCTTCACTTTATACCAAAAGACAGGGTTTTTTTCATATAACAGCTGGATATGTAATTATCCAGCTAATTAGTCAAATGGCAGATTGTTAAATTGAATATTAGTACATTTTAATGTGTTTTTTTGCCATGATGTATGTTCACAAAGCAAGCTGCATCTATCACAAAAGAGGGGGGGAAAAAAAATCGGTTTTCAAATGTAAAGTATTAAAATAATTTTTACTTCACTCTACTGAACATGTGTGATTACATTAAATTTTGCTCTGTATTCAACAAGTTATAACAAAACACATTTGAACAGTTAAATATATCCAGCAATGACTTTGGAAAACAAAAATACCTTTACTGTACATTTAAAATCCATTTTTTATCTTGTTTATTTATTTATTTATTTTTGTTTTGTTGCTGTTGTAATTTTGAGCAGCATGAATCCCTAAACAGTGACCAGTTTCGCCATTTTACATGTCTAAGTTACGACACAGGGCCGTACTGTCCCAATTCTCAAATTCTTGCATGCTTGTAACCTGTGCACTTCGTCTGAATCGACACTTCATAGAGGGGCTTAGGGTGCAATTTGGGTATTAGTACTGGACTGTAGAAAGATTTCTGGTCTGTCCAGCCATGTGGGTTCACAGCAAGGCAGGGTGCTGGGGGCTGGGCAGTGAAACAGATGGACGCCTTCTTCCAAATCTCTATTTCTTAACCGTCCTGTTATGTTACGGGTCAAATTGACCTGTTTTAAAGTTTAAAGAAATTTTAGAAATAGTTGAAAATATTTTTTCTGCATGAAACTTTAATAGGTACACTCTACATGTACATTGAAAAAGGTTTATGTTACACATTTTCTCCCTCCCTCCCCCTGCCACCCTGTGTCTACATATCCAATAGATACTGTCAAGTTGAAGGGTAAAAAGGGTAAAAAAAAAAATAGTCCAATTCCATTTGTGTCCTTGCAACTATGAGACATATTTCAACGCAGTCACGCATATGCACACACACACACGCACCCACACACACACACGCACACCACACATACATGCAAATGTGCACACACACAAGCTCACTTTCTCACTATTCTCTTTACTTCACTAGAAAACTGTGAGAAAGCAGATGTTCACACAACCTTTGACGAGAACCTTTTGTGTTCCCGTCGGCAAACTCCACCCACACTGAGCGGTCTAACCTTAACCCTCCATGATGGAGGTCTCCGCTCCCATAGAACATTCCTCACAGGAGGAACGATTATCTTTTCCACTTAAAAATCTCAAGGCTGAAACAAAAACAGAAGAGCAAAAAGCTTTTTTTTTGGTTTGTATCAGGTAAGCAGAGCTGGAAAGGCTGCTGGAAACAAATCCATCATGAGCTGCTCTGAGTGCAACTACAGGCTCAACTCTCACTGAGAGAAAACAACTTAAACCAGAATTAAAATACAAAAACCTGCAAACAAAGTTAAACAAATCTACACTATGCTCATCAAGGGAGAAAAATTGAAATGTGTTACTTTGAGATGATGGATGCAGTGACCTGCAGAACATTGACCAACAGGATATGTAATCAAGTAAGTTTTGAGGAAACCATTCCTATGGAAGATGTGAAAGCTTTAATAATTTTTTTGTGGACTATTTAGTCACTTTGTATTTATTGAAATATTATCAAAGAATTAAGTTGAAATCTCTCTAAATGGTGTATTGTGTTTCAGCTGTTTATTAACAACGAATGGCAGGAAGCTGTGAGTGGGAAAACCTTTCCTACAATCAATCCATCCACTGGAGAAATCATCTGCCAGGTTGCAGAGGCTGATAAGGTAAATGACAGGAAGAAGATGCACTTTGCGTGAGTTACAATGTTTTAATATTTTCTGTACTTTAACATCATCTAATTAAAAAGGAGGTCAAATAAAAAGCAGTCAGCTAGAATGAGCTTCCTCTGCAGGGTGACTGAACTCGGCCTCAGAAACGGGATGAGGAGCTTATAGCAGAGCTGCTGCTTTTCTGCATCCACAAGAGTCAGTTGAGGTAGTTCAGGCTGGTGATCAGGATGCCCTGTTTGAAGGTTTTCCAAGCATGTCCAACTGGGAGAGAACCCAGAACTTGCTGAACAAACTCTGTATCCCGAAAGCCTCAGATCCGCTGAGGCAGCAGGATCTGTTGCCTTGGCGATTCGGTTTCAGATCTGAGGAAGACCTTTAGAGAAAGTTTTCTGGGGTCCTTGTAATCCTGCTATTTCCTTGCAGAAAGCAGAAAATGTCACTTCACTAACAGTTTTTTGTCTTCTGTATTTTATTGATAAACAGTACCTCAAGCCTTGTGGTAAAAATGAACTCCGTCTCCTTTTTCAGGCAGATGTAGATAAGGCAGTGAGGGCCGCACGTAACGCCTTTAGGCTGGGCTCACCTTGGCGCCGTATGGATGCATCTGATCGGGGCAGGCTTCTTTACAAATTAGCCGACGCTATTGAAAAAGATTCTGCCTACCTCGCTGTGAGTTCATATTTAATGTTACAACAGTCAAACAGCTTTTGAATGAATGTCTGGCAGCGTTCTTACTTTTAGTAGTCCAATACAGTAGATAACATGCTTACATTTCTTTTAATTAATTTAGATTTTGAATATGTATGAAATTGGCATAAGGGTCTACAGCAAACAGACTCAGTCTCATAGATTGAAGTTGTTCTGTTAGTATATAAATAATCTCATTTGTCATATTACAGTTTCTCAGGATGTAATCTGTTTTTGCTAAGACTAAAGTCATAAATCCTAAAATCACAATGCCAACACATTGATGCCATTGTCAGATCAGTTAGCAGCCTCTCTTTTTGTTTTTACCAAATTAGTTTTAAGAAAATGTAAACATGTGATTTCTGGAAAATATGCTCTCTAAAATTTCTAATTAAGGTGTTTTAAGCAGGAGGCAGAATGCAGTTCAGTGTTGAATTTTAATTGTTGGTAAATAGTTTTGATTTTTTTTTCTCACACTTGGACAAGAATTGGGTTCAATACTTAAATATCCACTATTTGCATTTGAAAGTGGTTCCCCTTTCATTCTAAGAAAATGAGAGAACCATATTGAACACTAAGTCAGTATGTTGTTCAGAAACTGACATTGTTGCCAACCAGTTACTTAAATTGTAATAAAGCTTTTAGATAGTGAGCTTCTATTTGACAAAAAGCCACCTTTGTATGTGAAACTATGTTCTTGCCTCAGGAACTGGAGACCTTGGACAACGGGAAGCCGTATGTCATCGCCTATATGGCTGATTTACCCTTGGTTGTGAAATGTCTCAGGTAAGAAACCCCCAAACAATGTGTTGTTGTTTTTATTTATTTATTTTTAAGTCTGGTCATTTTAAAGCTGCTTTGGTTTCATTGTAATTGTAACCATCAGAGCTTCTGCCTCACAGACCAGCTTTCCCCCGACTCAGCTCCTTCAGACTAGTCAGTTGTGTAATAGAAAATTTCATTTTAACTTTACTTAACTTTATTTCTTTATTTCATTTTAACTTTACCCAAGTTTGGATTCATAGTGTTATGTATGTTTTATCTTTTTTTTCCCACTGATACTGTGTAAGTGTGAGAGACCTTGCAACTGTGAGTTACTGATAAAGAACTAGAAGTTTCTGTTGGAATCCTCATCAGCACTCATTTCCTGCCATACATGTATGGCAGGAAATGATTGTTTCAAATGAAAAGTCTAACTAAAAAATCTTTCCCTCCAATGAGGTGAGTGACAGCTGCATGAGGACAAAACCTCATGGAGATAAGTTCAGACTTTGGGTTGGCCTTTGTTTTGCTGTAACTATATAATCATGTGTTGTGTTGTTCAGGGCTCTTCTGCTGACTATGTTCAGTGAGACGGGTCTTTGAACACTTTTTTGCCTTTAAATAAAGAAACATAAACACAAAGATTGATCTTTCTCTAATTATCGAAAAAGAGTCTTATTTTTTGATAACAGAAATTTCCACAGCAGTCTCCTAGTGGAACTGTGAGTCTGCTGATTGTATACCAGCTACTTTTCAGTGCAAAACTGATAAAGTTGTTAGAGGGTAAATAGAGGAACCATGTTGTGATGACTTCCCGTTTGAAGCCCAGGTTTCAGAAAGAGCAGGAGCTTTTAAAGAGACAGAGGCCCAAATTCAAAGTGTTAAATTAAGTAAAATTTCTTTTATGTTAGAGTTGATATATACATTTCTTTTAACAACTGAAGCTAACTATGTACACTATGTACAAAATGGTACATAGTACCATTTTGTAGCACAATGTGCCAGGGAAATGCATAATACTGCACCTTTAAGTCTTCTTTTCTTTGTAATAAGGATCTGTTTCCAAATCCGCTTGTGATTTCACTGGGAAGGCAAAGTAGGGTGCAGACGTGTGTTCCATGTAGGCCTTAGACTTTTTTAGTCAAAAGTCTGGCAGACTGTGTCACGGACCATGTCATCAAGCAAAATCTCTGCTGAAGTTTGGACATGTCTGTTTGTGAAAAATCCATTTGGAACATCATTGTTCTGTGTAGTGTGTTCTATGAAGGATTTCATAGTACATAAGCTGAAAGCTGACATTTTGGGTCATTTTGAGTGTTTGTTCAAATTTTACTTCCGCAGCTGACATCTGATTAAAACAATAAAACAAAAACAAAAAAAACTGACGAAATCTGTGTTGCACCATATGGTAGATACTGCAATGAAGTATTTGCTGTGCTTAGGTACTATGCAGGTTGGGCAGACAAATGGGAGGGGAAGACTATCCCTGTTGATGGAGATTACTTCACCTATACCAGACATGAACCTGTTGGAGTCTGTGGACAGATAATACCTGTATGTATGTTTTATATAATTTATTTATGTGTATTTAAAACTAGGGATGCACCAATATGAAAATTTGGGCCGATATTAATGTTATGGCTAATCACCAGTATTTGCCAATACAGTATTATGTATATTTTACTACCGTTTTGACACCGTAGAAAAACAAGTGGAAAGAACACTACTTATGTTTGACAGTATGGCCTCTATTTAACATTAATCAAACAGGAAAAATAGTAGAGAAAGAAGGGGCCTAAAATGGCTTAAGACCCAGAATCCTTTCTGTGGCAGCCACCTTGAGGAGAGGCTACAACACCTGTTCTAACAACCCAACATTGTAACATTGTGGGTGTCTTTGGGCACAACATATTCGGAGGAATAATGTTTCAATATCCTATAAATACCATGTCAAAAAATAAGTTTATATGATGGAGCAAGATGATGTGGGTTGTTTTACAGCAGATGGAACTGGAAAATGTATGACCGAAGTAAGGATGAATAGAGAAATTTTCCAGGACATTCTTGATAAGACGCAGAAAAAAAATTTGTTCAAAACGCATAGTCAAGAAAACTCTGCAATGGTTTCAGAGAAAAACTGTTAGAATGGCAGAGTAAAGCATCTGACTTGTATCCTAACGAAAAACTGAACTGAAGATCCCAGTACATAGAAAGAACCCTGAGAACTTTGAAGATGTTTGGCGTGAAAGAGTCTATCAAAATCACCCCTGAACAATGTATGTGACCAGTTTCTTCATTTAGAAATCCACTGAAATTGTCAATACAGAGTATTTTCCAATTATTTAATACATTTGTATTTACCGGTAGTCCTTGTTCATTTTTAACCCATAATTAAATTGACAGAAATATACTTGAAGGGTAAAATGTTGACATGTGAATTCTTCCTTTAGTATACATCTAATTCAACGATGTCCTGTAGCATGTTTGTTTTTTCCTTCTGCCCTGCACCATCTTAGCATCTTTCTGAAATAAACATCAAATTCTTTATTTTCCTCTTGCATACTAAAGACATTCAAGTAGACAGTGGGTGATTTTAATTGAGTCATTTTCCAGTTGAGATGATATTTTGTTTCATTGAGCTGTAAAGGTACCAATAAGAATGTGAGTAAGGTTATTTTAAGGTGAAGTTTTGGCATGAGACAAAAGGTAACAATACTGTAATGCACTCTGTATTTTTCTTCTTTGTTGCAGTGGAACTTCCCTCTGGTGATGCAGGCCTGGAAACTTGGGCCAGCCTTAGCAACTGGTAATACTGTCGTGATGAAAGTAGCTGAGCAAACACCACTCACAGCACTCTATGTGGCCAGTCTTATTAAAGAGGTATTCCACTTTTTATTGTTTTACAATCGCCTCTACCTGAACACAACCTAAAGACTAAGGCTGCACATTGTGAATGGTGTCATCGCAATATTAATATCACTAAGGACTGTTTGGAGTGCAATATTTGTTGGCTAATATATTCCAAGAGTTTAAACTTGCATTTTCAATACTAATGTAACATTTAGTCAGTTAGACAGAGTCTTACACCATGTAGAAATGACATTGCCTAAAACGCTAAAAGTTACTGAGTTTAGGAAGCACAAATTAGGAGAGAAAAGAACATGGGAACGTGGCACCTCATGCAGACCTACTAAAGACTAAGACTGTTTTTCTCTCTTCTGTGCTGAAGATCAAAATGCAAGTGGTTATTTGGATTTGTGTTGAACCTTTGTGTTCAGGTTGGATTTCCTGAAGGCGTGGTCAATATCTTGCCTGGAATGGGAGCAACAGCTGGTGCAGCCATTGCCAACCACATGGATGTTGACAAGGTGGCCTTTACTGGGTCCACAGAGGTACATCTGTCAGAAGGTTCTGTTCACATCTGGATCTAAGAATAGACCAGTCCTATCCTCAGGTGCACAGCCTTAGGTAGAAAAGTTCACATGTGGCAGCCGACTTGAACAATTCTGTTTGTAGACAGACTTTCCTCAATGAGGAGACCTCCACATAATGGCTGCTGCTTATGCATGGGCTAAATCTTCATTTACTCTCCATGCCTTGCTTCTGTATTTGTACTGTTTTTTAGATTATTTCGTTTCTTCTACTTAAGCTTGGCCATAGGATTACACCAAAGGCCTGCACTGTGACGCCAGCCCAGCACATATAGGTATTGTAGTATCTGACCTGACTAACCTACAGCATTGAAGATTTTCATTGGTGGCATGATGAAGCTGATTGAGTTAGTAGATCAACCCAGATTTACTGACTGTTTATATATTAGTAAAACGGGTGAAGTTGGAACAAGTATATGCAATCATAAATCAGGACACAATGCTGGGGTAAATAAATTAAAGTGGAAATATCATGCTTTTAAATCCTTCCTTTTCACATTTCACGTAAATTATTCACTTATAATAATAATAATAATAATGGAGGAAGTGGGTTGCGGTCTAAGAAAAAAATTCAAATGATTGAATTTCTTTCCATATTGATTGACCATATAAAGTGCTTTGGACTGAATTCCTGGTTATTGTATCTCCACAGACCCTCGTTTATCCCATGTTCTGAGATGTTTTAAATCGTCTCACTTTGCTGTGTTTTTTTTTTTTTTTTATGTAAATGAGACATTTCACGCCCTCTCCCCCTTCCAGGTCGCAGAACATTCCACTCCATCCCATTCAGCCATTTTGTAGTTTGGGATAAAACGTTTCTCTGGAGGTAGATAATCATATTTCTGCTATCAAAGCTTATTAAAGATGTCAATAACAATCCAGCATCAACATGTTGAAGGCAGAGTCTGACTTAGAACAACAGAATGAAGATGATGAACCTGCAGGAGGCAGCTAAAGCTAGCACACAGAGCTGTGAGAAGACTCAATACTACTATCAAACCAATGGCCAGGCTGTCATTAGAAACACACACAAAATTAATGTCTAAAATAATCTTTGTCATTTTAGCGTTAAGCGTTTACCACTTTGCTATGTCCATGGTTTTAGTAGACAGGAGAAACTGATGCCTCAATCAGACAAAGTCTTCCGGGTAATTTCTCTTGATATGGGCGTAGGTTGCCAAAGCACTTGTCCCTAAGTGCTAAAAAAAACAGCCTTTCCCCAATGATGTGGGGACATTTCCAAGAAAAATCAATGTTAACCAGACACTTTGAAGAGGACATAAGGAATCCTGTTGTTTAATACACCCTAGAACCGAACAGTTTGACTTGGCTACTTGCAACTTATGCATAGCTGAAGTTGGACTATAAAATCACTGCAAAGAAAAAACATGGCAGATTCACAAAACTGATTAGCTGGAAGTCAATGACCTTGTTTAGCCATTCCACAGCAAATGTGGTGACACCATAGACAAAACATAATAGATGGCAAGTGAATTTTTCATATGTCCCCTTTAATAACTCTATAAATCACCTCCTCAACATTGAAAGCATGGATTGATCCAACACTTTCCAATGTGTGTTTAAATAAATCCGTATGCTGTGTAAGTGTTATCTTTATTTGGATAAGAGATTTCACCCTAAACTAGTCACACAGCTGGTCCTAATGGCCAAAGATGAAATGACTCAGGTAAGTGGGTGGAGTTCTATTTGTCTTGCACTTTCTGCAAAGTCACAGTGAGTGGATCAGAGGTGAGTTGTACTTTCATATTTTCAGCATGTATTTGAACACACACATAGATATCCATGCAGAGGCAGAGTGGTGAGTAGGCCTATTAAACAGGGTACTGTCAAGCTTGAATTCATTTGGGAAACAGAGAATATTATTGACACCGATTTTCAGTAAAGGTATTTGAGGTTAGTTTTATTCTGCCTCCTTGAATCAGTTTCTGTAGGAAGGTTTTATACCTATCAGCTAAGATTTATTTCAGTGTAGGGTAAAGGAGAAAAGGGTTTAATGGGTTCACATGTTGCAGGTAATTTTTTTATTTTTATTTTTTTGCATTTAATGAATTTTTGTATAATCTTGTTTCATCTCCAAATGGATTTTTCAGGTGGGTCATCTGATCCAACAGGCAGCAGGCAGCAGTAACCTGAAGAAAGTCACATTAGAACTGGGAGGAAAGAGTCCAAATATCATTCTGTCTGATGCCAACTGTAGGTATTTTTTTTACTCTGTGTTGTAGTTAAGTTGTTAGTGTGTCCACACAATTATCTTTTTAAACATTCTGTGCTAAATTCAAACATATTCACTGTTTTGTATAATATTTTTTCTGACGGCCTGTTATGATCACATTAAAGTTGCTGCCTAATCTTTTTCAATTATCTTTTAGTGGAAAATGCTGTGCAGCAGTCCCACATTGGCCTGTTTTTCAATCAAGGCCAGTGTTGCTGTGCTGGCTCTCGAGTTTTCGTCCAATCAGATGTCTACGATGAGTTTGTGGAGCGCAGTGTGGCACGTGCTGAAAGGAGAGTGGTGGGAGATCCGTTTGACTTCAAGACTGAGCAGGGCCCTCAGGTAACACAAACTCTCACAATTCAATTCAGTTCATTTATATTGCCACATTTCACAACAAATGTTGTCTCTAGGCACTTTAGAAAGTCATTTCAGTTCAGTCACACATCAGCTGAGTAACATTAAGTAACTGAGCTTAATTTTACTCAGTGCATTAAGCTCATTTTATATTCAAATTAGTTTAAACAGTTTGTGTCTAAGGAAACAGCAGATTGCATCAAGTCATTGACTTGCAGAATATCAATGCTGCTAAATTTGATTTAATGGTTTCAGCATAGATAAGTTAAAAGACTTTAAATTGTTTAAAGCTTAAATTTAATATTTTAAGAAGCTGGCAAATTTATTTTGTAAAAGTTCAAAGAACAATCTTCCTATCTAGACTTTTTTGTTACCATAGCTAAAATCTGATGCTGTGAGTTTAATCTTTGATTTTGGGCTCTATTTGTTCATATTCAGTAAACCACAATTATCACTGATTGCTTTTTAGATTGGCCAATTAAACTGCTGCCCCTCTCCTAAATTTCACTGAATTCATGTTGAAATGCTGTTAGAGGTGCTGATGACCATAGCAGAAAGAGGGAACCCCCCAAGCCAAATTCTGCGCAAGGCCTCATGCAGCCATGGACCGACCCTGTATGATTAGTTAAATTCGCTGCAGAGATGCGCAACAAATGGGAGATTTAATTCAATGCTGCTAATGTGGCTTTAGTAGCTCTTCCATTTTTTGTCTATTGCGTTTTTAATAATCGCCACAGAAACTGTTTTGATTGCTCAAGTTTGTGAGGTGAGTTTTTCAGATCTCTGCGCATATTAACTCAAGCTGACTTAAGTAGACAAAGCATTCGATGTGGTTTGATGCATCGTGTAACTGGGAAAAAAATAAAATAAAATAAAACCAGAGTGATGGAAGCGCGAAAGCTCCTCCATGGGCTGAACTGCTCATGATGAGGTTGATGTAAATATCCATACAGGTCAGCATGTGTCCAGTTAAAGTGAAAGGAAGCGCGCGCCAAGGTAAACATCAGACAGCACGAGACAGCAACGCGCAGAGGCATCAGCGATGTGATTGGTCTGCGCTCCCAGCTTTGTGACCATTTACTAAACCCATCTTTCATTAAACCCAACTTTAATGAGTCATAAGACAGCCACTGGAGTCTGGACGTAAAGACAGTTGAGCGCGCAGAAGTTCAGAGACAAAACAGCAGCGATACAGATACAGGTAAGACCTATTAAATTTGATTAGTCATCAAACTACAATAAACTGGAGCTGACAGTCAGAGTTGACGCATACCTTGCAATTCCACACAGACTTACAAGCACGTCACAGGAGGAGGAGAGCAGCGCAGTTCACCCTGCTATGATCACCCTAATGGTGTGTTCACACCAAACACGTTATGCGCATCAAAAACGCGTCCAACGCTTCAAGTTTGACACATGTGCACTTTGAATGCAGACACTTGACACTTTGCCTAACCCTAACCCTACACCTAGCGTTTCGCGGGTCTAGTTTACATTCAGAGTGTATGTGGAGGCACGTCAGATGCTCCAGCCGTCGTTTTCCACTGCCGGTGTTCTAACACCTGTTTCTAACACCTCGACTAGACTTTGAAAGTAAACCAGACCCGCCTGACGCTCAAAACGAGTTTAGTGTGAACGCACCCTTTGGTCGAGCCATGTCGTAGGACCATGAGGAGGATGTGTCAAATTGAATTAAAACTAAAAGTAGTCATTGTCAACTTTTTACCTTCCAGTGGAGATGGGTGTGGGATCTTTCGCTCGTGATGTCACTCTACAAGGGGTCCAATCAAATACCAAATCAAGGGTGGGGATGATCACGGCTGCCAGAATAATCCTCAGACTGGAAATTTACATCTATTACAAATGTTTAGAGCTGATTGGAATTAATGTTCATGTGTCATTTGAACAAATGCTGGCCAAGCTAAATAACGAGATACAAAACTTAAAGAAATCCTGGAACTGTTTTCTCTCCTACAACACTGGAACAACTACATTTCTTTAATAAACTGTTGTTTTGGAAAACATTGAGGAATGACTACTTTTGTTTAATTTGGTTGTTGCATCTGCCATCAAGGATATTTGTATATGTAAATCTTCTGTGAAACTTTTAGATTATTTATTTGATATTCACTGACCTGGTTGTTTTTTTGTTTTTGTTTTGTTGTTGTTTGTCTTGTTTTGAGAGGTTATGTATGTGTTTTGAAATAAATAACTTTAATAACAAAAAATAAATAAGTTATATATTGAAAAAAATAACTTTAATAACAGGATGATAGGGAAATGTCGTTTCTTAAATTTAACCTTGTGCCAGGGGCCTTATAGGGAAAAAAGTTATGAAATTAAAGCTGCAGTATGTAACTTTTACAAAAAATTTCTTTTTACATATTTGTTAAAACTGTCATTATGCTGTGACAGCGTGGTATGAGAGATAATCTGTGAAAAATCTATTTCCTCTGCTTTCTCCCAGAAGAAACAACTAATAAGAGGCAGGAGGCAGGTTTTATCGATGTCAATCACAATCTCATGTGGCTGCTCATCCCTATGCTGCAGCTAGCGCAGGCTGTTGTAAATGCTCAGTCTAGTTAGCAATGTCAGCAGATAAACATTTTTTCTGTAATGATAAGTTGTTTTTCCACTATTAGCACATTTAGCAGTGAGTGAATGAGGTTGATTGACAGCATTAAGACCCTTCTGATTGGTTGTTTTGGTCGGAACGTTGCATTACTTTAGCTAGCAATAGTAATTCACGGAGCAGGTGGAGGAGATTGATTGTTTTCACATATTATCTGACATGGTGACAGCTTTAACAAATATGGAGAAAACATATTTTTGTTAGTTATATGCTGCAGCTTGAACAAAATGCAACTACATAGCATGTTTTGGGAAGTCTGGATTGCTTCATGTATATTTTGAATGTTGCCTATGACTTGTTCATATAGACAGACATTTCAAAAAGCTAAAAATTTAAGCAACCTACTTGCATACTGTATGCAGACTGTTTCATGTAAAATTCATGAGCAGTAAATATTGTGCTAGTTATCAGTATTGGACCAAAGAAAGCAAGGAGGTTGCAAGCCTTTTAAATTGTGATGCTTTTGATGGGTCAGATAGACTCAAAAAATTGTAACAGCAGCTGCGTGGGGGGCCCAATTAAATCTTTTGTCATGAGGCCCAAGATTCCTGGACTCGCCCCTGCCTTGTGCTAACATATCGCATTGAGTATGACGAAAAAAGTGAGTCGGACTTCTTTGAGTAAAGCCTACTGAGTCTAAGATGCCGTTAAAGGCTATCCTTATACTATCACCCTGAGTGATAGTATAAGGATCACTCAGGGTGATCCTTATACCTGAGTATAAGGACCTGAGTATATACACTGCGTGCCAGAATTATATGCAAATCGGTATTTTTGCTCTAACTGGAATAGTTTTCAATTAAACTTCGCGAAACTTGGCACGCTATATGGCAATACTG